>VYZS01056147.1:62716-78297 GCA_013400695.1 Neodrepanis coruscans
ACTCCAGCTTAGTCTTATGATGTGATGTGTTATGCTGATGATTGCATCAGTCATGTAAAAACTGGTCTTCTAATGATACAGAGCCAAGATAGCAAATGCTATGACATCTCTTTCCTAGCTCCTACACTTGGAACTCCTTCGACAGCAATTTTTCAGCGTGAAAGGGCAGCGTTAACTGGAGTAACCTGGAAGACGCTATGGCCCATGCTAGCTTGTCTGTGCAATCCAAAAATATGCTTTGCTCTTTGAACTATTCTAACTCAGACTGATGTCGCCTCTGACCTACAAGTTCAGAAGCAGTTTGGTATGACAGAACCAGCTTCTGTATAGGCTAATTTGTTCTGCCCAGAGGCAGATGTTTTGAATCATTAGCTAGGATCTGAGCAAATTAGCCCATGGGAAATCTGGGATGCTGCACTGGATTAATTTTTGATGGCTTGGAAGCAGTCTATGCACGAGAGACCATTTTGCTATGATACGTGTGGGCCCTGCTTCTTGTGGAATGTCATTTGACAAGAGCTTGCCCCCTGGCATTATTATGTGACAAAGCTGGAAAAACATCCCTCCAGGAACTCCTGCTGTAGGGGAACAAATGTTTTCATTGAGCTGAGACTTGTTGCAAGTGCTGAATTCCATATTTTTTTTTCCTGTTCTGTCATGTTGGTGATGAATTGTCAGATATGTATTGTAATTGAGGATAGAAAATCCTCTGTCCTGGTTTAAAGCATAATGAAATCATGTCCTGACTCTTACGAGAATGATACCTACATTTTGGGACTGCCTTGGCCAATTCAAGGGTATGTCACCGCCTCTTTGGCCTGGTGTTTACGATGCCTCTACAGTGCAAAATTGAACTCGATGTATTTCATGATGCCCAGTGGACTTGGCTTAGTTTAGGGTATTTTTCTAAGAGGATTAAACCAACTTGTGCAAGAGCTAATGGGAATGGTTGAGGGTGGTGGCAGGCAGAGGTGTCTAGGATGTGACCCATTTTCCAGACAGCTTGACTGTCACTGTGGGGGTTTCCTTTGCATTTCCAGTCTACTGTGAATTTAAGTAAAGAAACACTTGGCTGTGCCTGTTTTGCCAATGTTATTGTTTTGAGATGTGGTATAAAATGATTCAAGGTAGCTTATTTTTTGCCTTTCAGATTCGGAATTTCCTTTGGACCAAATGCTTGTTAAGTGCTCACCTGTGACGTATGAGATAGTGGTGTTATACTGGATGGTATTAATGAAGAATAATGACAGACTTCTAACTCCTCTGGTAAGTTTGCTTTTAAGTGGCTATGTAGTTAAAAGTGTGTTTTATGTGAAAAGAAAGGTGTTTAATTTTTTTTCTTTTCAATTGCCATTTAATCTTCTCAGTCTAAAATTAGGCCTAAATTAGGAAGTTGGGCAAAAGCAGTGATAAATCTTTTGTCCCTATTTAGAACTGTGTGATGTTACTGGATCTGTCTGTTTGTTGTGTTTTTTTTTTTTCTTAAGTCTGTACCAACTTTGTCCTATTTCACATTATATTAATATTATATATATCCATATATATATTCACATTGCATCTCAAGATATTTTAATATAATGGATGGAATAATGTATGAGAATTCACGTTCCAATGTACCTGGGTAGTAAAATTGTGCCACTTGAGTTGCCTGGAAATCTCCTAACTTCTTTGGATTACACATTGTCCTCTTGGAGGATGGACAACTGACAAATGCTCACCAGGCAGAACTAAACAGAATCTTCTCTACCTAGCTGCACTATGGAAGTGTAACACTGCAAGTATTCAGCTCTGGTTTATATTGAAGTTTGTGAGGAACAGTGAAGACACTAAAATTTCTGATTTCAACTACTTTATTTTTTTGCTCTCATTCTAACCATACATTAATGTGCATATGTATGTGTGCTTATATTCTCAGTTTTCCATATTGGATATGACAAATTAATTTCACATAGCATTAGCATTATTGAAACAGAATTGAAAGAAGCAGATAAGTGGCTCAGGGAAAAAGTCTTTTCTCCAAGAAGTTAGATGATTTTACTGAATAGTTGCACATAAACAGAATTCCACTTATTTTTAAATACCAATACCAAAATGAAAAGCATATGAGAGTTTAATATGAGCAAAACTTTTCTATTTGGAAGCATCTGTTAGTGGAAGAGGTACTAGCTGGCTAAAGGGACTGTAACCAGGGTATGGTTTCCAAGAAGACTTGGATCAATAGCATCTAGTGGTTCTGAGACCTTTAAGGCAAAACAATTTTTGCAAACACATTTAGGAAAATTTATGTAAGCAGGAAGTATATTAAAGATGAGGAAAATAATGTTCCTCAGAACCTTTTAAATGGTAAGAAAGACTATTCTTTCATAGGAGGTTGTTTCTATGCTGCTTTTGCCCATTCTCAGTCAGTCCAAGGTCATTCACCTCTGTAATAAACAACTGTCTGATGGAATCTGTCAAATGCTGTTATTGCTTGCAAAGCTATTCCATTTGGAACATTGCACCACAGAAGCTGCAGTAAGATATTGTCAGCTTTCCTAACATTGCATTTTAATTTCATTCAATGGCACTTTAATGGATTTTAATATCTGTTAATCCAGTATGAGGCTTTACTTGAAGGTTGTACTACATGATTAGAAATCCGTCCCTCAGTGACTTCAATGCAGGGGTGTCCTTATTAGCCAGGTAGCTTCCAAAGTGCTGACTGCTCTCAGTGGTTTCAGATGTAAGAAGGAGCTGATAGGGCTGAACCCCTGAGAGATTTGTGTGTTTTCAAAAGCAAGAAATTAGATGTGGTGTAATCACTGGTCTAACTTGTCATACAAAATTTACTTGAAACACTTGACAGGTTCTCAAAGGTGTTTTAAGTAATCACATGGAATCTGTGTCCTGAACTTCCAACATTGTTAATAGAGCTGGTATTTGTGAACTGAGGATACTATGTGGCCTCAATCTCAATTGCTGCTGGTCACAAAAGTCAGTCAAAAGTAAAACTGTGCATCAGCATTTTGTTTCCCTTGAAAGAAATTGTTTAAGTTTCCTCCACCCAGACTCTAGTTAATTCCACAGGTTGTGAATAGTAGTGAGATGCTAGGTATAAATCACACTTTGTGGTGTCTACATAATACAACTCATGCCTTTTTGGTTTTAGGCCCATGTAATCTCTTGTTTTATTCGTGGAGAAAGACAGAAACTGTTTATATTGGGTATGGGTTTTCTTTTTCCCTTTTTGTTTGTTTGTTTTGATTTTTGTTTTATTTAGTTTTGTTAGTTTGTTTTTCTTTTTTTAATTTTCAGCCATACCTAAACACCTTTCAATTTGTACCAAGTAAGTATCATAGATGTGGTCAATTCTGAAAATAATGAGGAAAGTCTGGGTTCTTTTGTGTAAAGTATTGGAAACTGCTGTTTTAGTCGTCTCTAGGATCACTTGGACAGATCTGACTAAGAAGGGACATTTAAAATAACATTTTCCTGTAGGATTATATTTCATTGTAAGTGCCACTTTGAAAAAAATGTAAGTTGACATCCTCTACTTCTGTGTGTTGTATCCTGCTTAAATAAAAGCCGATGTAAGTATTCAAAAAGGAATGTGGACCCCAAATAAAGTCAAATTAATTTCCACGTGTGCCCCACTGTATTAATTTACATTACCACATATTTTCCAGTATTTGAGTAATTATTTGGAGAGCTGCAGAGAAGGGAAGGGACAGAGTTTTCCGAAATTGTTTAACAACTTACTTTTAAACACCATTTCCTCATGTTTTAGTTCTGTCTCTAGGATTACTTTGATTTGTGAGAATAACCTGCTGGCCAAACACCTCATAGAAGTTGTCCTAGGTAACAAAACTACATAAAAGAAGCAACTTTTTAATTTGTATTACATGCATCAAGCATTAAAAAACATGTCTCATATGCAGGAAAAATTATATTTAAGACTAGATGCTCAAGCACACATCTTTTAGAAGTTAATCCCATCTGGTGAGCTAAACTTTTTGCATTAAAAACTACTATCAACAATAGTAGTTTTCACATTCAAGGCTCTGTCTTGCACATGCTTGCAGATGAACTAGAAGTATTATCATTCTAGCCTGATAGTATAAAAATTGAAATGAATGTGAAATTTTAAAGCCTTCAGGTTTCAAGGGGTGAGTGATAGTGCTACAGAGCACCGTACTGTCTTTTTCCAGACTTCTATTAGAGATAAGTTTTCTAACTTTAAATGCTGGTGTCGCAGTGAGAGAACATAAATCCTCTGCAATATTTTCTTACTGCTTATGCCAGAACATGCAACACTTCCATTGACTAGTGGGAATGGCTTCTTCATTACTGTTCCTTCTTGTATTATTCGGAGCAGTTCTTGTAACTCTTCCTTGAGAATGCCTCACCTACCAAAGGGGTTATTGTTCACAATATTTATAATCTTGGGACTTGGAGACCAGACTATGCTGTGTCCAGGAGAAGAACAATGTGACTCTTTCTATTAATTTCAATTGAATTGCACGTGGGATTAATTAACCCAAAGGCTGGAATGAAAAAGTTGTCCTGTTGTAAGGCATTCTTGCATTGTTGAAGGTGATTAAGAGTTGGAGTGACAAGAAAACCTACAATACTCTAGAACTATACCACAAATCCAGAATGACTTTCACCAAGTCTTGTAATTTCACAGGTGACTAATTTTTTTTTTCTAGTTGTACATGAAAAATCTGATGCTGAAAGTTTAATGGGAGTTTTCACTTTCTCTGTTGCAGGTTGTTACACTGAAAGCATTCTGTGAAAATCTGCTCTGACTAGAAAGATCAAAGAAAGCAAGTACCAGATCAGAAATCATCTATGAAGTTTTCTTTCCTCTCACCTTGCTCTTTTCTATCAGATAGGTTTGTAGTGATCTATACCAGAATTATATACTGAAATAATGAAATAACAATGTAACATAAATGATAATGTAGGAACTTTGATGAAAACTGTATGTGATCTCTACCAACAGCTAAGTGTTGGAAGTCTGTAGAGTATTAGACTCTTAGCAATCACAGTTGAAATGTCAATCAAGATCTCAACCTTGGTTTGAAGGAAAGAGCACATAGCTCCCCATTTACAGACACCTTGAAATCCAAAGCTGATTGCTTTTCTTTCAGTTTGTTGTAGGTTTGCCTGTAAAAATAAGGCAAATGTCATTCTTTGTAAAAAAAATAAAAAATGTTCAGAGTAGTATTTAGTCTGAAATACTTCAGTTTTTTATCAGATTGCTTTATTTAGAGATGTGTGGGGAGGAATGGATGATTACCTTCAAAACATAAATGACAATGGGTTATGTGGATCTCCTTGTTATTAGAACAAGTTGTATTTGATGTTTACTGTACTGGAAAAACAATATGTTTCTTTTGTTGTAAAGTAAGTTTTTGAGCACATCGTGAATTCTGTATATGGAGTTGTAACTATTCTGCTGTGGCAGTGGTCTGGTCTTTGTTTTTCTTCATCCAGGCATCATCTAATTTTCTTTTTTTTTTTTTTTGCAAGTATTAATAGATATGTCTCAAGTTCTTAGACTGCCAGGGTCTGCAGCTATCAGTGGCAAATGTTTAGCAGAACATGGGGGCCTCAAAATGCCACTAGAACCTCTGTGGATTTCATTATATTTTATATCCAGCTTGTGTTTCGAGCGTGCTTATTCCAAAGACGTGAGCAGGTGCTATAAACCTTTCCAGCCAGCGGAAGTGCTGTGTAAAGACTTGCTGTTGGCGTGGTGTTTGTGGTGAAAAAAANCGTCCGACATGAAGAACTACCTGTGGTCGCGCTACAAGGACGCCAAGAGGGTCACCAAGGGTGAGCGGCGCCCGCGGGCGGCAACAGCCGCGCCCGCCCGCCTGCCCCGGGGGTCGGAGCGCCGCCGCTCCCGCAGCGATCGGATGAGAGTTGACGGCTGGGAGCGGGAGAACGGCGAAGTCTGTGGGGGCACCGTGGAGGGTGCGGGGGGTCGGGGGGCTGCTCCGCGCGGGTCTGTCCCGCAGCACCTGGAGCCGTCCAAGTGCTCTCCGCTCCCGCGTCTGCCCAGCGCCGGGCTGGGAGCGCGGTGGGACCGTCACCTCGGTGGGTCCCGAGGGCCGGGTGGGCACGGGCGGCTGGGGGCGGCTGCCCCGTGTTCCCCTGCTCGGAGGGAGGGTGAGCCTATCAAAGCACCGCCCGTCCCACCCGCCGGGAATGCGGCTGCTTGGAAGTGCCTCGGGGAAGGAGCCTGTCCTACAGCGTGGATTGGGCCGGGAGAAGTGGTGGGTGTTGGAGAGGTGTTGTGTGGAGGAAAGCAAATTAAAAAGAAAATCGAGAAGTCTCTTATCATTTGGAGGGTCTTCCTGCCATAGGCTGCTCTTCCAAAGAGTTAAAATGCTGTGAAGCTTTGGATGACTTTCTTCATTTTGCCTTTGGCTCCGTTTTAACAACTTGAGGCATTGCAAAGTGCTCATGGTACATGCATGGCTCTGGGAAGCCCTGTTCTTTGGCCCAGCTGAGCAAAAAGCTAGGGGGCAAACACTTGCTTCTGCTCTTGCTCTGCTGGGCCGAGTATTGCCAAGGTAATACTGCCTCNACTTGCTGTTGGCGTGGTGTTTGTGGTGAAAAAATCTCAGGCAGCTCCGAGCCCAGCAGAGACGTGAAGAGCAGCAGAGGCATGAAATCGGGGCACATTCTCCACGCAGCCCCAACTGACCTTGACCAGCAGGTGTTGATAAAACGCTGCCGGATGGCGGGACGTCGGTTTCCTTCCCCGGGTGGGCAGATCGGAGACTCGTGGCCCGGCCACCCCTGCTGAGCCCGGAGGAGGGGACGCTCCTGCCGCAGCCCGTTTCCTGGGCATCCTCGGCAGACCCAGCCCGGCCGGCGGGGGGGTTGAGCCGAGCCGAGGGAGCGGCGAGAGCCCAGCCCTCCCCGNAGCCTATCAAAGCACCGCCCGTCCCACCCGCCGGGAATGCGGCTGCTTGGAAGTGCCTCGGGGAAGGAGCCTGTCCTACAGCGTGGATTGGGCCGGGAGAAGTGGTGGGTGTTGGAGGTGTTGTGTGGAGGAAAGCAAATTAAAAAGAAAATCGAGAAGTCTCTTATCAGTTGGAGGGTCTTCCTGCCATAGGCTGCTCTTCCAAAGAGTTAAAATGCTGTGAAGCTTTGGATGACTTTCTTCATTTTGCCTTTGGCTCCGTTTTAACAACTTGAGGCATTGCAAAGTGCTCATGGTACATGCATGGCTCTGGGAAGCCCTGTTCTTTGGCCCAGCTGAGCAAAAAGCTAGGGGGCAAACACTTGCTTCTGCTCTTGCTCTGCTGGGCCGAGTATTGCCAAGGTAATACTGCCTCGAATACGTGATCTTTTTTGAGAGCGGAAAGAGAAAGAGGCAGAGTGTGTTCCACAATATCAAGTGGAAAAGCTTGTCCTGTAGTGGCAATGGCTAATGCTTTAGATTGCTTTATGTTTTGTCTTTACAGAAATTACTGTGTTATCATGCACTTAAGTCTTGAACGTGCACTGGGGCTTCACAGTGCTGGGTGCAAAAAATGCATTTGAAACGTAAGAGTTTCAGCATTTCAGAAGTGAAATTAAAGGCCATGTTAGAGATCTCAGGAAAGTGCTGTGGGCTTTTGAGGGTCAGATAAGGGATGGGAAGAAAAGAGCCTTTTATTTTGAATTGTTTTTTCTTTTTCTGTTTTTAGAATTAACTTTCTCTTATTCTAAACTGCACCAAAATAATACCTCAGAGCTGGGGTAGGGTAATGTTATGAGAAAATAAGTCGGTCAGTGGGTGTGAGTTGGCGAAAGATGAGGCAAGTGCTTCTAGAATATTTCAGGCTATTATATTACAGCCAAAGTCACCCAGTGGCTTCCAGTATGTTATGTTTCACTTAGTTACGATGTTGAGATGACATCTCAACATCCCTCTTGATTTTTGATCCAAAGTTTATAGCACTTGAGGTGCTGTTTGCCAGCCAGAATCTCTAACATCTAGCAAGCATTTATACTGTCTGTTTTCAGACAGGCACTACTCAAGCTCTTTTTTAGCTGAAATATCTTTTTATCTGTATACAGATATATAAATATCTTTGTTCTTAAACAAGTGTTGACTTACAATTGACATATCAAAAAATACTTCCAACTATAGCACAGAAATAGGTGTTGTAATGTGATTTTGGAATTTCACTAAAAACTGTGCTTATGACTTGAAGTTAATTGAATGATTCGTGGCCCTTTCTATAGAGGAAGAGTATTTGCCTTAATTGTAGGTTATCAGATTGCATTTGATTTAATTGCTGGGCCTTATGTGGAATTAAACTCAGTGAATTTACTTTTCTTCCTCTTAAAAGACTTGGGTATCTGCACCTGATAAAGTTGAGTGGTTTCAGATTGCTGACTGTAATCGGGCATCTGTTTGTTTCTTACTGTACCTGCCCATCACCTGTGCAGCAGTCAAAGGCATTGTTTTTACAAGAGATGTGATTTCCCATTCCATAAGTTGGCCAGAGTTTTCAAAATGGAATATTTTTAGCTTCCTGATTTACTAGAAGGCTAATAAGAATAGCAATGTATATGTAACAGTTGTTCAAAAAGTATGGCAGTCACTTAAAGTTTACTTATTTGAGTTGAAATTGAATAATGTAGTAACCTTGAAATGGTGAAGCAAAAAAAATATTAAAGCAATGCCAAATTAAAACAACATCAGTTCTGCTTCTGTGGCAGGAGCTAGACCAAGTAATGGGAGGAGAAGGCAAGACTCCTGGAAGAATAGTAATTAATACCATTCTCCAGCTCCAAAGTTATTTTCAAAAGCATTAATTGATATGTTAGTGGAATTAGCAAAAATTTTGTCTGCCACTCTCTGATAAGCAAGATCCCAAAATACATCTTCTCTCCATCTTGGGCTGTGCAGAGAAAAGTGTGCTTCAAATAAAAACTATGGGTCACCAAGACAAGTTAGGGACAGCATGTTCAGTAGGATTATATTGAGGATTAGCTACTTGGTGTGAATCAGTTTGGTAGTTTCCATCATCATTTATCTATGTTTAGCAATTGCTAATGGATTTCTATGTCTTTGTTTAAATAAAACTATAAGGCTGGTATAACTCTTTTTGTTTTCTATTCACAGACTTGGTTCCTTCAATTATGAGTAACATGCTGAATCCGGATGCTATTTTTTCAAACAATGAAATGAGCCTGTCAGACATTGAAATTTATGGTTTTGATTACGACTACACATTGGTTTTTTATTCTAAACATTTGCACACACTGATATTCAATGCTGCTCGAGATCTTCTTATTAATGAACATCGGGTAAGTAAAATTAATGGAATAACAGGAAGTTTGTGTATAAAGGGTCTAATAAATAATTTCCGACTGAGAGGCATAACACATCTTTTCATACCTCAGTCCTTGCTTGTCTCCCTTGCAGCACATTTTGTACGACAGCTACATCTGAACAACAGAAGTCCTGGTTTATTCTCAGCTGCACTTTTGCGCAGAGCACAGTCTGTTAAGGAATACAGTTATTTTTGTCTTATTTTTTAACGTGGTAATGTGGTTTCTTGTTTGTTCCTGATTGTCATGTCAGAGCCACATTAATAAATATTAAGCCTAAGAGTAACCATCACTCTGTTTTATCCATTGCTGTGAGTGCAGTGATTAATTTCCATGTGAAATATTTTTAGCTTGACTTCTTAGCAGGTCTTTGATTACACTGAGTGCTTGTGAGGTGCTCTGAACGCACCTGGCATTTCAGCTGCATTAGCTGAAGGGGCAGCATGTGCAGTGACACTGTAATCAGAGCCTGGATACCAGTAAGTGTTCAGATCAATAGACCCTTGAGACAGCACTGCCCTGTTGCCTCACCAAGCAGTGTGTTTGCAGCAGTGACCAGTAGTCACCAAGCATTTTGGAGCTTGTTTTGTAGTTTGGAGGTCAGGAAGCAGATTGGAGGTGGGTGACTTAGGAAACTGAAAGTATTGCTGAGAAAAGGACTGAAAAAAACATGGACTACAGGAGACAAAGTTTATTGAACTGTAGGACTTGCAGGAAAATAAAAGGCAAAAAGTCCATAGAAGAACTTAATAAAACTGCTTGTGTGTTTTTATACAACCTAAATCTGAATGGATGGTGTTGCTCTACTTTCGTATTTGAATCTAAAGGTTAGGAGCTATATATAAATATCTATAAATATCCTTGGAAGAAGAAACAAAACTTCATGGGTGCTACAAGCATGAACAGCTTGATCCCCCTACAATGTTGTCATATCTTGGTAGTGATTTCTGTATGATGTGTAAATACACTCTATTAAAGCTATGTGGTTCTTGCAAAAATGAATGTTACTGTAGCAGTCAAGATTAATTCTTATAAACAAAAAAACAAATTATGTTCTGTCTTTAGTATTTGAATGAAATTGGGTAGCAATAACTCTTCAGTTTGTCTTTATTGACATCTCCTGAGTTTCAGTAAACTAAGCTGTAATTACTTTTTGAGACAACTTACTGGAATACCTTGTCTCCTGTTGGAATTTACTGAGGGACAATCGTTTTTATTGGTAGCTATCTCTATAGCTGCTTATATTGTTAATGGTTTTTTTGCCTTTAACATTAGGAAAAAATTTCTAGATTGTTTTGTCTGTTACGACTGTCATGGTCAGCCTAAAAGATGGCCAATTTTGGTCATAGCAGTGTGAGGTAATTCATCAGAAATTGCAAAATGCAGTGTAGGAAGCAAGGAATTTTGAAGTATGTCCAAGAGAATAAACATCAGTTTAATGCTAATCAGGGAGGTGGCAGCAGGTGTTCAGTGTTAGCTCTTGCTCTTGGGTTTAGTTCTTTCCTAACATACAGGCCTTGTGCCATCCTGTTGGGGCTGCTGTTTCAGTCCAGATATGTTTATCCCTACTAAAAGTGGAGTAAGCAAACAGTACAATTTTTATTTTTTTGGGGGGTTTGTAAGGAAGCTTTGATTTGTGTGCCAGGGTAGGCTCAATCTTTATTTTTTTATGTACTGGCATGTATCAAAACCACAACCTTTTAGTAGCATGAAGTAGGCAAGTCAAGTATACCTCCTTGAAACTTGATAAAGGCAGAAGTAAATTTCATTGTACATGCTTGGTGTGGTTGCTTTGGGTCATGTGCACTACATGGTAGCTTTTATTTGATCCTATTCTGTGTCCTCCCCTGGTGTTTTGCTTTGTGCCTCTTTTTTATGTTCCCTGGTCATACATGTTTTCCATCCTGTCTGTAGGCTTTTGGTGCTGTTCTTCATCTGGATCAGTAGCCTGCCCCTTGTTTTCTGGAAGTGATAGGAGAAAGGACTGTTTTCTTCGACTGAGGTGGCTGTGCTCAGTACAAGCACAATCTACAGCAGTTGCAGAGCAGAGCAGTCCTCTTCAGCAAGATAAAAACTTTGGGCTAATTGCAATTTCTTGTAAAAGTGGCTAGAGCCTCTGTTGAAGCTGCATAATGTACTTTTTTTTTTTCCCCACCCTGAAGGCTTGTAAATTAGCTGTATATGCATGGAGACTGTTGTGGAGAAGGTGAAAAATGTGCCTGGGTTGAATTTGTCAAGTTCTAGGACTACTGTAGCCTGTAGGAAGGATATGAAAGATTGCCTTTTGGAGGGTTAATCAAAGAAATTATAGTTTTCTCGAGCCTTGTTGAAATGACTGAAGCGTTTTATCTTTTAAAAACAAGTGAACAAAACCTTTAGCCCAAGGCAAGCACCTAACAATTTTTTTCATGACAACCTGTGCTTAAAGCAAGACAAAATTACAGTGGATTGAAAATGGGCTTATACTGAAAAATGTTAGAAAACTATATAATAGTAGTGTGAGCTACCTACACCATATATAAGGAACATGAGGAAAAAGTACATGACAAAGACATTCAATTCAGGTGCAACTTTAAACGAGTTTTTTTATATATTAAGAAGTTATTACTTTTTTTGAACAAGAGGCTAATGTTCAAAGGTAATCACTACAGAGCATGTGGATGTCCAGCTTCAGGTACCATGGTTTACTTAGGTTTAAAACAATGACCTTGGATTTTTGGAAAATGTTTGACTTGTCTTGCACTGTGTACATATGTTCCTGCAAACCTTCAGGAGCCTATCAAAAAGCCTCAATGATTAGAGGAAATGAGAAGCATAGAAAATGTGAATTTTAAAGTTCTGCAGACATTTTTTTATTTCTTTCTATTATGGATTTAAAAACAAATCATTGTTCTCTTTCCTTAGTATCCTGGAGAAATAAGAAAATATGATTATGATCCAAATTTTGCCATCAGAGGACTTCATTATGATGTGCATCGGGTAGGTACAAATAACTTTGTGATGTGTTGTGTGGAGCTGAGAACTTAGCCAAAGAAAATAAATAGAGCTTTTAAGTCTTCCAACTTTCCACTCTGAATAGATTTGTATGGATTTTGTTTCATGTTTTTCTCTTTCATAGCAAGCTTGAATTCTTATTATTAATAGCAGCAGCAACAGTTTAAATAGCTGTCAAGTACAAAATATTTTGGGTGTTTTGCCCTCAGGCTGGACAGGGGAAGGCAACTTAGAGTGCAACAGAATAAACCTAGGTAAAAGTTGATAAAAGTATTTTGGAAGGAAGTTGAAGTGAGGGTGCTTAGCTGTTTTTGAGACAGGTTAGAGATGACATTGCTTTGATTTTTATAATTTCATGTGAAATATTTGATAAGATAAAAACTGTTATTTTCTTTTTTCCCTGCAAGGCATTATTAATGAAGATTGATGCTTTTCATTATATTCAGCTGGGAACAGTTTACAGGTGGGTAAATTATTTTGTGTTTATAATAAGGACATGTACTCTTATTTTTTGAATCTTTTCACCAAATTTAATAGTGTACATCTTGTGTTTGTTATCAGGAGCTGTGCCCTGACACACACAGACATGAATGAACATTGCAGCCTTACTGGAAGGGGGTTTCTTTGCTCCTCTATGTGTACACACAGACATGTGTACATGTTTACTGACTGATACAGTACAGCTGATTCCCCAGTTCAGCACTGGGGAAGTTGGCAAGCTGGTTGGTCACATAGTGCTGACTCATTTTGTTTCCGGCTGTTAAACTGTGCTGAAAGAAATCTAAAAATATACTGATGACTTCTGTGCCGTTGCTTTCTATGTAGATAATTGTCATAGAGTGCCTGTTAGCATGACTTTGGTGTGGTTGTGAAGACACTTGGGTGTTTGCACAGCGCTTTTAAAGTTTGGACACATCAACAAAATCATACTTGCAGAATGAAGCACAGCACTGGCTGACACTTTTTGAGTTCACTGAATTGCTGTAACATGGGCAGTCCCTGTGCTATATGCTTTGTTCTGGATACACTGTATGTGATCTTTGACAGAAGAGTTTTTAGTTTGGCTCAGTTTGCTGTAATGAAGCAGTACATGTTTGACAGACATGATCACCACACTCGGTACCAGATTTTAAATCAAACAAGAGGCCAGGCCACCTTTCTTGAAGTCACGGGACAAAAAGTTTACATTTGGGGCCAAGAAGTGATGTCACCTTGAAGTGATTTACTGTGAGAGACTGTATATGATACTATTAAATGATGATAATGTGCTCTTTACTTCTTTTTGTTTGCTAGTTGAGCAGGTAGGCAGATGATGATTCAGCCCCCTAGTCACTGATCTGTTATTTTATGAATTTTTCTGAGATGCCTTTTGGGAGAGGGGAGAGGAAGGCAAGGAAAATGAAAGAGGGCAACATTAGGCTTATACCATCAACAGTAGCTATCTAAATCTGCTGAAACTGTGCTCTGTATGTATTATCGGAGTCTGAGGGGAACTTTATACCACTTTATACCACTTATTTGTGTGTGCTGATGTAGAATAATTATTGTATGTTTCAACTGACAAAGCTTGTTCTTGTGGCTTTCAAATGAATCATTTATGCAGGGCTAGGAGGGAACCAGAGAACTCATCTGAAGGTTACTGATTGCAAGATTCATTTAAAGAGATGGTCACGTTTTTACATTTTTTCACTGTGAAAAATGCTAGTTAGTTAGATTGAAGGCTAGGTGTAGTAACTAAAGCTATGTTTATCTAGAGGTGTGTAGTGGAAATGTAAAGATTGGTATGGATGGAAACGTGTATGAGAACACCAGAAGAAATGTTGATAGAAGGGACAAAAGGATGGTATATGTTGGTGGTACCTGCATCAGTTGGTCCTCAGGATTTTATCACATCTGCATGCTGTTTTCCCAAACACCTGTACAGGGATGAGGCAAGGAAAAAAGAGGCTGAAGGCTGTGAGATGTGATGTCAGGAAGAACAAAGGTATGACTGGGCCTGTATAGGTGTCCTAGATGAGGCCATGAATGGGTGTTGAGTCCATTGGCAGAGTTGGCTTGTGGCTCAGAATGCTTCAGAATGAAGAGGCAGAAAATCAGCTGCTGTCAACTCCTAGTACAAAGGGCACATTCAAACCCAAAACATGATGACCAGTCAAAAAAAGCTCCAAAAAAGTGTTGAAACNTTTCCACTGCAAAGCTGGTGTGGACAATAAACACTGAAAGTACTAGGCTCATTAATTAATTCATTTTTAAATGCCTGACAGTGCTTCTTGGTAAGACCAAGAAAGGGTGGCAGACCAATAAGTCTGTCTCAAAAAGCTGCAAAACACCATGAGTAGGTTTAGAAAAAANTTGTTCTCCCTGTCACCCAAAGTAATTCTGGATGGACTGTTAGACCACATATCTTGTTATTTGTGTGTATGAGGACGAGAGTGAAAACTACCATTTCACTCAGTACTTTCTCTTAGTTTTGTTTAAAATGAGATTACCTTTTCTCTTCTTTCTGAACACCGAGCTCTGCTGTCAATTGTTGCCTATCTGTAGTTGTTAGTTTTATTGTTCCATATGTTCAGCACATGTATAGGTCAGTTACACAGCTGGAGGACCTGCCCAAGCCTACAGCCTCCTTTGCACTGTATGGAAGCAATTCTGGTGTCCCTCTAACAATGCACATCTCCAGCAGCAGCAGTGGGAGCACTGCTGAAGGTGGACAGTGATGCTTTTAGTGCTGTCTGTCCATGCTAACAGGGGAATAAAATAAATTTTGTAGTTATACAGCTGGACTGTGAACTGTGTCAAGACTTTGAGTCTTCTGGTAAAACTAATCCACAGCTTTGCCTAGACAGTAATCTCTCCACTGTGGTTTTCACGTACATCTGTTGTCCTCTCTTGAGTTGTGCTTAAGTAGTTAACAGATCCACAGGTGTTTTCTTTAGCAATATTCAAACACCACTTGGCATAGCTGTCTGCAGACCAGAAGGTACCTNTTTTATTCCTAAACAAAACCTCAATCCTTTTGTGTCCTTTGAGGATATTTGCATGCCTGCAGTCTTTTAGATGCTTTAGCAAAAGATACTTGATGCTGTAAACATTTTAAACCAAACCAAAGCCTTTATGCTCTTAATACTTCATAAAGAAACTCTGGGGAGAGATGGTACCTCTTTCCCCATTTCTTATTATATTTTGTTTTAATTACTTATCAGCTATCCTTCAAGTAATTTAAATTTTAGGAAACTTAACTGTTGGTACAGTTTAAAAGAAAT
>VYZS01056148.1:4977-17977 GCA_013400695.1 Neodrepanis coruscans
GATGATATACTAAATCTAAAAACTGCACTGCGTGGTCACCAAAAGAGTCAATCATATTCACTAAATATCAACAGAATTTATGAGAAACTGCAGGAGCTATTGTAAGGATAATAGTTAATTTTAAGTGAAAAGGTCTTGAAGATCACTAATATAGATTTTTTTTTCTTAAGGAAAATAATTACGCATAAGTACAAAGCAAGCTTGAGTATTTTTTATGTTGATAAAAATGGTGATTAACATTGTTATTTTGAAGTCTGTTCATTTAAATGATCTTAATGTGATGAAGGTAGGAGTCCATGAAGGGTATTTAATTTTTATTTATTTTATTAGTATTGGGAAAAAATTACTTAAGGCCATAGATAAGACCTATTTCTTTTACTGTATTTAGCTGCATTTTATCATTTCCCTCTTCATTTCCCTCTTCTATTGGGTAACATAGTGATCAATCTGGTATCCAAATTTTCATCTCTGAAATGAATGGTTTGTATTGGTGTGTTTTTCCTTCATTTCCGCTTTGTCAATCAAGAGCTTTCTTTTAATTTAGCAGCATTCTATCTATGATTTTCAAGTAATGACGTGTTTTCTTTTGAATGTCTCTTTAATTTTCCATAGTTCAAGAACAGGAACAGTAAACAGAAGGTAGTTTATAAGCAAACTTCTTGTTTTTTAGNGAAAAAACCTATACATCTTTGTATGTATAGTCTTGCTGCATGCAGGTACACCTGTATATGAAGTGGAGATAAGTATCAAGATCCTAATTTTAGCAAAGTATTTAAATATGTGGTTACATTTATTTCTGCTGAGGCCAATACTGAGGTTTAGTTATTTGTTCTGAATAGAAAGCATTTTCCTGGGTTGGAGTATGGAGTGCAAAGTGTCTGGCATTAGTCATGGCTGGTAGATGAATGTGTACTCTGTCCAGAGATTGTATTTCTGATACTTTGCTGATTCCAAATGTGATTCTAACACTTTGGTGTATATCTAGCTATTCTGCACACCCCAAAGAAGGAAATGGTAGTAATTCAAAAGAAAAAGTACTGAAAATAATACTGTTGAATAGAGATAGCAGTAAGTTTAAAGGCTGATTAAACTTAACTTTGTTAGTAACTAGGTGCACATTCTTATGCGTGAGTCCAGATGTTTTTAAAATATTTCAATGACAAAGTGATAAAAATATTAATTGATGGCAAGTTAAACCAAAAACTTCAAGTTGCTTTTTAGGTGTTAAATTGTTTCTCAGTAGATTTTTTTTTCCTCTATCACAAATTAAAATTGAGAACCAGAGTGAGTTTAATGAAGCATATGATAATCTAGTAAACAATCCTTCTTCCTGCATCTGTATTATATGGTTCTGGCCTGTGCTCAAGATGGATTCAAAATGTAGGGCAGAGTTGTACCCAGAGCCTGTGCTTTCTGTGTGGGAAGAGTTTCCCCCTCAGTATCAGCAAGGAAGATGACTACATTTCATACTTACTAGTTATTGCTTTGTGCTCTTGGCTATGTATCAGAGTAGCTTCTGCTTGGGTAATATTTGGAAGTGTCTCTTTTGCAAAAAAAATATTTTGGCACCTTATTGTGTGCGGTATGGTCCAGCAGAAGAGAATGTGGGATGTGTAGTCTTCAAATGGAAGTGCTGTAGGAGTATTTTTTTTAATCAATTTTTAAACATGCATCATGGCATGGCTAAAAATGCCTACTTCACTCTACTACCTACTTCAGTAGAGTGAAGAAAAGCACTGTAAACACAAACGTAGGTGGTGTGAATGGCTGAGAACTGGGTAATGTTTGCTGTAGGCTTCTAGGGCCTGTTTTCCGAGAAACAATAAAACTCGCATGTGAACAAAAGGCCACGGGACTTATTTTTTATTTATGTGTTTATAAATAGCTGAATTTGGAATGTAAAAAGACAACAAACCAACCTTGTGCTTTATTTGTTATGTTGGATAAGGTCAGGAGCATGAACTGCACTGTTCAGATCTAACTCATTCTGTTTGGCTGCATTGAATATGAGGAAACTACAAAGGCCGTTTTAAAACACGTGGCTACAAAAAACTTGCCAGTGTTTGGTGATGCAG
The DNA here is from genome assembly GCA_013400695.1 of Neodrepanis coruscans. Classification (NCBI taxonomy): domain Eukaryota; kingdom Metazoa; phylum Chordata; class Aves; order Passeriformes; family Philepittidae; genus Neodrepanis; species Neodrepanis coruscans. The sequence continues at coordinate 7,053 of VYZS01056148.1, forward strand.
AGTCCACATAAATCTCTACATCTGGAGCACCTGAACCCATGAGTATCTCCTGTTAATTATCCTGTTTGACATTTCCAAAGCTAAAGAAGAATGATCGTTAGTTATGAATCATATCTTACCATGCTGAAATGCCAAGCTTCATTTTATTGCAATAAAAATTAAGACCAACAGAGTTGTAACTATTCTCAGCATCATAGTTTTTAAGCATTTGCTTAATATAAATGAACCGTCGCACCTTTATAAACTAGTTTAAACCTAGAAAAAATATATGCCTTATCAAAAGGTTAATCCTGGCAAATTATTGTAAATCATCTACTGCCTGTGCAATGCAGGTGCAGTGAAAATAATTTTCTGCCGGTTTCAGTAGACTGGAGAGTATTGTTAGAGGTGCCAGTGGCAGCAGGGTGATTATCAGGGACAAACAGCACTCTTGGTGGGTCAAGTCTCTGAGTACCAGTTATGCATGGGCTAATAAGCTTTACTTCTGCTGCTTGGCATTTTGGATGGATTGTGTACCAGCCTTGTTTCAGCAAAGTATGAAAAGTACATGCCTAAATAAGATCAGATTCCAGTGGTGTGAAAATGCTTCAATGAATGCGTTGTTTGTTTGTTTGTTTTCTTCTTGTAGGACAGCATCCACTTTCTGAGCTGCTGTATTCTTAGTCCCACTAAGTGTGGATAAAAAATAGCCTCTGAAGTGATGAGTGCTGGGTAGCCTTTTACATTTACAAAAAAATCCAGATCGAGGCTTTTGAGCACTGTGTGTTTGACTAACCTCATAGCTCAGACTTAACGAAGTTAATGAGCTGCAATACCTGTAACTTCCTTTTTTTTTTGTTTGTTTTGACTGAGAAATATGAAGAAGTCTAACTGAATACTGTGTTTTTAATCACATGTTTAGATTGTGTAGAGGTGCAGGCTTGTATTTGTAACAACTGCATCTGCATTAACATTTTATAATTTCTATTATAACATATAGAAAAAAGTATTTGTCTAAGTATGTGATGGGATATATCACAATTAGGTAAATTTCTGAAACCTGTTTTATTTTTATGGTAGTTGCTATGTAGCTGTAGGGGCATGCCAGCCTTCTGAGCAGTATGCTGTGCTTCCTCCACACCATGTAAACAGCTGCTGGGCTCCTGGGCAATGAAATGGGTTAAGGACCTCAGCACTGTCCTGTGTCCTATGTTGATAAGTGTTAAATAACCCTTAAACAAGAATACCCTCTCAAAAGCTTTACAACACAGGAGTTTTTGGTGTTACCTGTTAATGACACCTTTTACAAGTGGGAGACATGCTTGTTGTATAGCTTGGAAATGGAAGTATTCACTGTCCCACAACTACCTTTCTCTTTTTTTCACCCTCTTTTTGAGGCAAGAAAGATGCACATAAGAGGTAATTGTTATATATGTTGACAAAAAACTTTATTTTAATGTCATGCTGTCAACAGAACCTGGAGTGTGCCCAGCAGACATCTGCAATTCTGAACCGTGTGAACTGAGCTGTGTAGTCTTCCTCTGAAATAGGTCCTTTTGAAGCAAATGCTGAGTTCACAACTCTTTCACTACAGAAACAGTCAAGCCCTAATTTCCTGCCTTCCCAGAGGGTGCCTTACCCACCCACTCATATGGTCTGTTTTTGTAGGGGATGTCATTTTGCTGAGATGGTGTCTGACTGCAGAAGAGAGAACAAGAGGGAGCCCCTGCCATGATGCAGCCCTGTGCTCACAGGGCCAGCTACTGTCATTTCTTCCTCAGTGTCCAGCAACTCTTTCTATATGTATTTCTTTTTTGTTGAACAACTGTTTCAGCTTTTTGCTCCCTGCCGATGTGGCTGGTGGTGTCTCCCTTCTCTTTTGCAGTACCTTTTATCCCTTCTTTCTTATTGATTTGAAGTTCTCTCTTTAACCTCTTATTATATCTACTCAATTCCATAAATTCTTCTTCTGAATTCCTATTTCTTCCCCACAGAAAGCCCCCTATTGTCAGAGGGGAATGTGTTTTTGCCTGGCCTCTAGACAGCTGTTCTATTCAAAACCTCTCCCCCAGCGTAAGAGGCATCCCACAATTCATTGCTTTTTTTTCTTTGCCATGGTAAAAGCTAAGAGAATGTTTAACAAAGACCAACAATTTGTGTGTTGGGGGTGGGGGAGGGAGGGAAAATGTGAGTGTAATTTAATAGTTTCAGAAAAATGCTGGATAATATAAGACTTTAAAAAACCTTTTTGAAAGCCTTATCCCTGTTCGAAAACAGCTGGTAAAGCAATAAACTTGCAGGATTTGATACAAATATCTTATTTGGACCTCAGTAGCGAGCCATGTATTTTAATCATTTAATATTTCAAATTTATTTTTTGGGTGGTCAATACAAGATTGCACGAAATAAAGCACATATTACATGTTGTGGGTTGATAATGGCTAGGCAAACGATGGTTTGTATTGTGTTTTGGAGATTGTGGAGTCAGGAATGTTATGCAAATGTAAATTGAGGGCAACGCATTTGTAAAAAGTCGTGGGTTTTTTTTTTTTTTTGTTTGTTTCATTTATCCGTTAAAGCCATTACTTTTCCTTTTAAGGATTTGTACATGTTTAATAAACACTATTTTGACCATGGGAAGCATTTGTGATATGGATTTGGATCCCAGTCGAAACAATTTTTTTACAGAGTGGTGTGGTGAAATGGGTGTTTTAAAGGAATGTAATCCAGTTAAAATTACAGTTTTGTGTCTGTTTAAATGTGAGAAACCATTTTAACACTACAGTACAACTAAGAGGAGGGTATCTCTAAGAAAGATGAGGAATAAAATGGTTTACTGTGAATCTTTTGCTATTTGATCAGGCACCTTTGACAGCCTTTCCTGCACGTTGAGTCCTGCTATGTTCCCACAGGGGTCACTTGCTTTGTTTTTTTGTCTGAGAGGCGTTTTCAAAAGGGTTGGTGCCTAGTGTTAAATGCTTCTGGTTTTGAATACATTGCATTTCAAGTGCAAACCTGCCTTGTTGCTGCTTTCCGTGTCAAACCGTACGGCTGATGAGACTGCCATTTTAGTGCTTCTCATCGCACGGTGGCCGCGTTTCCATCCCTGTGCGGTGTCACATGCACTTACAAACACACCTTCATTTGACAGGGAAGCGCAGTCCCTTGCTCCTTGCCACGCGCATCTGAAGCCCCTGCTCCTTGTTTTGCGAGATGCGTCTTACCCTTGTCCATGCACCGAGCGTATTTGGGTCTTGTACAGGCTCCTGGCCCGAGCCCTGTGGCTGTGCCGTCATACAATTGACAGCACCTCCAAAGGAGTCACTGCTACAGGCCTTCGCTTCCCGAAGGGCGGCGGGTGGACAAAGGATTCCCCCCAGTCAGCCTGGGATCGCCTGGACCCAGCGTCCGCTGCCAGCCCTGCCATATGCATATGAATGGAGCTGTACATCTGCATTTGCTCCAACCGTTACTCCATTGTCACCGACTCCTGTCACGAAGAGTCCCTGGGTATTCATTAACGTGCGTGGCTCTTTTGGTGCAGAGCTCTCGGCCACAGCTATTTCTGTGACTTAAACGATATACGAAGAATCATGGAAGAAATTATTTAGTAATAGGTATTACTAAATAACTATTTATTTAATAATACATTTAAATTAATGTAATAGTTATTTATTTAATAACTAGTGAACATAAAGAAAAGCTGTAAGTCCGAGGGGACGGAATCATGCAGAATACTGATTGCAAATTTATGTGTACTTAAAACTGTCCTCTGGTCTTGTGGTAGGGATTATTTTTTCACCAGTGATGGAGCAAGCATTTCAATGAAAGCCAGACTTTCCCGGTCACGAGTCCTGTTTCTTGTTCTGATCTCTGATGTGTTTGCAGGTACATAGCTCGTGTTGCCTGATTTCTTTGAGCAAGCTTTTTCAGCAATTTTTGCAAATTCAGTCTAAGGTGTTTCGTTTTCTTACTGCAGGGTCGTATGTTGCATGTTAGAGTTGAATTCGGCAACGATTACATGGGGACTTGCATTGTGTCGATTGTAGCTGGAGGAGCCACACGAGCAGCCTCTGTGGAGCTTTGTGAAAGATGACAGTTGGCTATCAGATGCATTCAAAACCAGGGCTGCAGAGCATTACCCCATCTGCTTTGAGTAGAGCAGCAGGGGTTTTTAATGCCTACGTATTCATTATATAGAGGGAGTGGCTTCATGTTTAGTACAGGTCCTCATTAATTTTGTGTAGCCCACTAGAGTTATCTAGTGTAAGTGTGGAGAAATAAAACTCATAATGATCTCTTCTGTTGCTTCAGCTTGTATCTGCTCAACAGGATCCCCGCCAGGGTTTTGTGTTGCCACTTTTTTTTTTTTTTTTTCCTTTTAGGCTGTAATAGGAAGCCTTTAGGAACTATATGAATGTTATTGTACCTGTGAAATAAGGACCTGCATGTCAGGCAGGGGAATGGAGGCAACAGGCAGCTTTGTTGAAATTACATTCTTGCTCTGCTGCTTGAGAGCGCCTGGCCAGCTGGTGCCAGGTGGCCTGCTGCTGGAGTAGCAGGGGATGTGAAAAATAAGACCTTGCTTTCAATTGGGAGTATCTATCCGGCTGGGCTTGCAGTCTCTGCAGGGAAGCTGTATTTTCTCCAGTGAGTGCCAGATTTCCATGTTTTCAAGGAGTAGCCAGCAGTAAGTTCCAGTAGTCTTAGAGCAGTTTCAAAGTGTCTGTGACCATCCCCCAAAGACTTGATAGCAGCTTCTGACATGCAAATGCAATTCTCACCATCTCATTTTCTGAACGCTTCCAAAGTCTTTCAGGTCCCAGCATGTAGGCACTGCTTGTGCTGTAGCGTGGCATTCACATGCTTATGGTGTTAAGTCACTTCTAGAGTCACTGTAGTGAAAGAAACAGACACAGAGCTGATGCAAGAAGAGATCCACTTGCGAATTTTCAAACATTACAAATAGTAGTGAGGTTTTGAAACATAGCCAGGACACTTTTTCATCTTCCCCTATCTTTGAAAGTTGGGATTTTTTTGAGGTGTGCGGGGTTTTTTTTGTGAGGGTTTTTTTGTTTGTGTTTTTTTTTCCTTTGTGATTCAGAATTCCAGCATCTATATCTCAAATATTGATTTAAAGTCCTAAATAATTTGTGTGATAGCTGTAGATTTATAGCCATTTATCACAGATTTTTTTTTCCCCTGTGTGCTCAGTGCCTGTTGAGATTGCTGTCACTGAGGCAGCAAAATTACTTCTGCCATGAAAGAGCTGGAGTTTGAAGCCTTTGGCTAGGACACCAGAGTCAGTTGTGAATTCCTTGTTTAATCTTCATTACTGATCTCTAATAACAATCAAGGAGAAGGAGAGGCATGCTGCCTCCCAGAGCTCACAGGACCAAAACCCATTCAATGCTTCCCTAGAAGATGCTGACCTCCTCTCACTTTGTGCATCTCCTGGCTTGAATGTATGATGATAGAGATACCAATATTGCAAAACTCAGGTGTTGAAGAAATTCTTGACTTCTTTTCACCTCCCCCTTTGGATAGTAGTACCTGCAGAAGACAAACTTATTCTGTAGTAGGCCTAATGACATGTGCTCACTTATGAGTGTAATTGTAGGGAAAAAAATGCCAGCTTTTAAAGTGAGGTACAAAAGAAACAAAATTGAATTAATGTTCTGTTACTTTAAAAAGGGTGTTAATAGTCATCTTTTCCTGTAAGGTGAATCAGTACAAAATCCTGGCAATTATTTTCTATTCTTCCACTTAGCATTAAGATATAAATGAATACATTGAGGGTGAACCATTGTGAAGGTGTCGAGGACATGCATTTTCTTCTACTCAGCTACACAGACACCAGCCTTTGAGCAGGAATGGGACAGGAGAGGACAGTGTCCTACCCCCTGGCAGAAAACTGCTGCAGCTTCCTTGTCAAGTCCCTCATTTACTGCTATAAACCTCTTCCTCTCCCCGCACTTATAGGGAGAGACAAGCTTTCAAGCTTTGTCTGCTGAATGATCCAACTGATTTTTTTAGTAATGCGTCTTATGTGAGTAGTGCTGCTTGTCTGCAGATGGCACAAAATATATGATGAAAGGAAGAGATTTAAAAAAAAACCAGGAAATGTCATGAGTTGAAGTCTATTTACACAGAAGCAGTGTGCAAAGCTATTAAAGAAAATTGCATGGAAGTAACTTTAGAGTGCTAGGCAGATGATGCAGGCTGTGATCTTTATCAGCTTTTATCAGGGACTAACCTAAAAATAAGGCATAGTATAAGCATTCCCTAAGGTGAGCCTTTTGATTTCTGTACATACTGTGGAATAAGTATTTACGTTTTGTCGTTCCCTTGCTATCCTTATTTACATTGTCGTTCCCTTGCTTTGTGAATATAGGTCACCACCATAGACTACTTTACAGTGCTTTTAATCAGGGAAAATTCATGACAAACCTTTAGAACACTATCTTCCTGTATATTAAGTTTTAATGATAATAAGTAAAAATTATTCTTCAATGCTTTTTGTCCCTCTATTTTTTGGGGGGGAAATTAGAACATTAGATGAATTTTATAAGATCTTTATTATGTCTGATGTCTGTAAATCTATTATGCTGGTTGGCTGGAGTACAAGTCAGTCCATTAAAGAAATGTCAAATGTAATTTTGGAAGAGATATGTTTTAAGACAATACATGCATAAAAAAATAACATAAGGAATTTGCCTCTGTGTTGTTGTAAGGGTGACACATTAATTGTCACAGATGAAGAGGTAGACCACCCTTGGAGCTTATGATTTCGCTGTTCATGATTTATGAGTCTTGCCGCTCATTAGAGGGGGACACATGTGCTTTTCTCATAGCATTTAAAGGATGGTTTGTCTTAACCTTAATCTTACAGCAACAAACTTGTAACTTCCTAAGATCTACCAGTGCATTTATATTACTTCTCACAAATTGTGCTGTCATTTGGTTTTTAATTGAACAGCAATCGCAGCTGAGTTTTCAGTTCTCTCTCTTGATGCTTTTTTTCTCTGTAAGAACCATTGCTTTATGATAAGTATTGATTGGTTGCATTTTTTTTTCCTTTTTGTCAGGATGTACTGAAATACAGACAGTTAAACTAGTGGTTCTTGTGTAGTACATAATAAATCATATCTTGTCTGTTTTTTTCCTTTATACTTCCTGTTCAGTTTATTCAATTCAGCTCGGTAGTGAAATCAGCTAGATGATGCTGTTGCAGCAGAAGCAAGAAGGTGGTGCTGTGGCGAGTACTCCCCCTCCCCCCTAAGTGTTTATTGCATCTCAGTTCATTTCTCTGCCAGTATTCATCTTGGTCTGCACATTTAGTTTGTTTGGGGTTTTTTTTGTGTGTGTATTTGTTTGTATCTTGGTTTGTTTTTTTTTTTAAATTATTTTAGCTCCCCACACAAACATTTTTTGCTTATTAGCTGAGAAATGGCACTCTTATCCTGATGGTGATGTTAGCCCTCACCTGTGAGTTTAACTACAGGGAGAATAAGTGATGTTGTACAATGAAGAGAAATGAGTCTTTCACACGACCGTTCTCTCCAAGCCTTGAAAATGACTGTCTGGAGATATTTCCCTGCCTCCTGTATGCATTTCTGTCCAAATTCTACCATTATGGCAGTATGCATTGAATTTTAGATCTATAAGGCACTAAAAAAATACATAAGCATTAGAATGTGTTGCCCGGGCATGCCTTTATTTGTTGTGCTGCTTCCAAAACAAAACTTTGAGCTTTTTTGTTGCAACAAGGTGTTCCCATTTAGTAAGGTGTTGAATAGGACATGATGTGATTTTTCACTCATAAGATGAGATTGAAATACTTATATGAATTTTTTACAGGAAACTTTTTGCCTGTATCATCAGATTAGGAGTCCAGCGAGATTGTGATAGTTTTTCAGAAACTGCTGATGACTGGAAGATGTCATACTAACTTCGTTCCTTCTGAAGGCACTGAAGTGCATTTGAAATATCCTTCTATATCATATATTGATTTTTTTGTATGCTGAATGACAATCCAATGCATCAGCTTTAGAAGTAGAGGCTAAATTCCAAGGTTTTTACTCGAAAAATCATCCCACTTATTCTATATACCATCACCTGGTTTAGCTCATGCTACTACAAAAGTGAGAGCTTCTCTGAGTTTGTATGGCTGTGCATATGGGAACAACCTCATAAACGCAATGACCGGTTCAGTTGTGAACTGCAGTGCAGAAGATGATGTTGAGGGCTCTGCTTGTACCACTGTACCTCTGCTCTGGGCCTGAGAACAGCTTGTCAGCTTCTGCAGAGAAGAGGGCAATTTTTGTCTGGTGAATGTGTCAGAGTCAAAGAGAAGAGGGCTGAGATAAGATGATCTTTTATTATTAGGATAACAAGAATGGTGAGGACACAGGGAAGTGGCAAGTCTTTCAGAGCTTGACTGTCTGTCTTTGGGAAAGATTTTCCCAGAGAGTGCTTTCCTGGAAGTGATGCCTCCTTTTTATGCCTAAAAGGTATTCGTGTATGATTTCAAAAAAGTTATTGCTTTTGCATTTAAGTAGGGCTCACAGTCCACTGCATGGCTACAACAGGTGAAAGAGCAGGAGCGTGCCAGAAGAAAGTTGCTCAGTCTTGTCCTGATGCTATGTGAATCCATCAGCCTTCTAGAAGAGCCATGAGCTGAATATTCATCTTGGAGCTCAAGCTTGCCCCAGAAGAGTCTGCGTGTTGCCTGTTTCATAGTGATTTATTCCATTTTGCCTGTATCCTTAATGTTGCTTGAGTGTTTGTAGAAGTTTGTGTATATTTATTTAATGTCTTGACTATGTAAGCTTCTCACCTCTTTGCCAGAGTCAAAAAAGAGATGGTGCAACTTTTAATCGGTAATGCCTTCAAATAATCAATATAAAAGCCACCAGACTTCAAGAATATTTCATGGTTTTGTGAGTACATGGAGATTCCAGCTTTCATTATCTGTGTGTTATTTCCCAGGAGAGACTTACTGGTAATTTACATGTTTGTCCTCTGAAACAGAAAGCCCAATGATTTTATGCCTATGCTTGTGGAGAGGAGCAGAAATTGTACTTACGCATACTCCTGATGGTACAGCTTCCAACATACTGTAAGCTTATCATACTGTAAGGTGACACTACTACTCTCTGTTTATAAAGATGAAACCTTTTCCTTTTTTCACTCAGTAGAGTGACTGGGTGGCGGACTTAATGGTGTGTGTGTTTTGCTATTCAAATTGGAGTTTCCCTTCCTTTTTCCAAGGTTTTTCTGTAAGTAGTTTGAACATCATTCTTGTATTTCTTGGTGTAAATTAATCAGAAATGATTGTGCCACAAATAGCATAAGAATAGAAAAATAACTCCAGAAAACACCAAAACCCATTTTAAACAGAGTGAATATATCATTCACTTAATGGATGTAAAAGAACTTATTTTCTCTAAAGCTGTTCTAAAATTCACACTAATAATCTGTTTTGGTTTAGGAATGGTATTCTCCAATTTAGTGCTCCCACTAAAACCACTGGGCAGTGAGCTGGAGAGGAGAATTGGAAGCCCAAAATGTAAAGATCACGGTTTGAGATGAGAATAATTTACTTGAAACAGCAATAAGATAAGAAAATGAACAGTAACACCAACAATATTAATAAGAGAAGGTGTAAGACAAAGAAGAAATTTACATGNTTTCTGTTACAAAGCGTTTTCCAGTCTAAATAAAACTCCTTAGCTGATGCCACATTTAGCATAAAGTGTTTTCTGAGTTTTTAAAACTGGTCTATAGTACTTGTTTATGCATGGAGCATATGTATAGAGAATGTGTTGCACCCTCCTTTGGACCTTGGATTAATCACAGAGTGTCGTTTTTTTCTGTAAGTGAAACTATGCTTTTTGCTGTAGGTGGCAGGAGGTGGTGATTCTTAACAGTGGCAGAGACTGACATGAGTTCCAGGTTTATCTCTGTGCTTTATGCTGTGTTGACGCAGTAAATGTAAATGTACTGTTCAGGAAATCTAATCTGGCCAAAATGAGTAGGGCCCTAATCTTAATTTGTGTGCTTAATTTTAGCAATACATGTATTTAGTTTTACTTCTACAGAAATGCTCTGTTTGGGAACTTAATTTTTTAAAATTGGTAAACCCAAACTTACTTGTGTGCTGTTATTTATAGGTATTGGGAGTCTTTGTCAAAGGCGAAGATGCAGTTTTGTTAGAACTTTGCAAACTTAATGGTAACTGTTGCCCCATAGAGTTTACAGTGTAAGTATTGTTGCTGCATTTGTAATTACTTTGGAGGTTTCCAGGCAAGGACTGTTTTGTGTTTGTGCAGAGGGGCTTCATGCAAAGTTTTTCTGTTTTTCTGTGAATACCATGCTCCACTCACAAACACTTCTGTGCAAGACAATGTTACTGCAGTGATGTCCACCCCCTCTCCAGCCAAAAGCAATCATACACAATGAATAATGTAAAAACCTGATAAAAATTAGCACTTGCTTTTAACATTCTGCTATGTATTCTTTTTTTTTTTTTTCTTGCCAGTTTGTTTCTGTTGTTCTCTGTTTTGTTACAAAGCCCAGGAAACAGCTTGTTGTGAAGCAGTGCACTCAAAAATCTGCAACCAAGCATAAAGCCTTGCTGCCTCCTAAGTGGTGAAGGATCTGGGGGGCAGTCTTAGGAAGATCGGCTGAGAGGGCTTGGTTTGTTGAGCCTGGAGGAGAGGAGACTGAGGGGAGACCTCATTGTTGTCTTCAACATCCTCATGAAGAGGAGTGGAGGGACGGGTACCAATCTCTTCACTGTCCTGACCAGTGACAGGACTCCAGAAAATGGCACGAGAGTCAGGGGAGGTTTAGGTTAGGTATCAGGAAAAGGTTTTTCAGCCTGAGGGGTTATTGAGCACTGAAACATTTTCTCCAGGGAAGTAGTCACAGCACCAAGCCTG
>VYZS01056152.1:4174-57012 GCA_013400695.1 Neodrepanis coruscans
GGGGATGTTGATGAGCTTTGCATGCAAACACCAGGATTGTATATTCACAGTTGAGTTCACTCCTGTGAAGTGTCCTGCACTCTGTGTGCCTGGAAATCTAAACCAACCAAGCAAATTGCTCCAGTAACTTGGACATCCAAGTAGAAGACTTTGCTGGTGAAGGAGGGGTAAGATTTAGGCCTCCCACCAGCCATAAGAACTCCAGAGAATCAGGCATTAGCCCCATTTGGAAGCATCACACTCTTAATGTGCTTAAGCACAGCTTAACAGATCTGTATTTGCATTTATGACAGAACAGGTAGTGGGAATTCAAACTATTACTTCACCTGTTCATTTGTCAGAGCCTGTAACTTCTGTACTTCTGATTTCAGGGATAAATTCATATTCTGTAAGACCTGAAGGAAGGAGAAAAACAAAATATTTGCAGTTTATATACAGACATTATTTCAGGTAAGTTCACTATTCCAGAGCAGAGCATTTCAGGTCACTTTTTGAAGGAAAATGCTCAACCTTCTATATCAACAGCCTCCCCAGGGATCTAGCACTGGCCTACAAGAGCCAAATGAGCAGACTTGTAGCTGAAAGGGCTGTTTCTGGAGTCAAAGGCAGCAACCTTGGGGGTTCCTTTTGGTACAGGCAGCCAAGCAGCCTCTCCCTGTACCAGCTGGCATTTACACATGCTTTTATCATACCTTGAGCTCTTCCTCCTTGCTGGTTAAGTTGGCATGTTCATTGCCTAATGAGTCCTCCATCTGCTTTATCTGCTTGTCCTTTTCTGCAATCCTGCACAAATGAGAAATGATGACAGATCAGTACAAAAGGATCTGGATAAAAGTGGTACAGGAAACATCAGGCAAAACACAAAATACATGCTGTCCCATAAGTCCAGCTCCTACTCTTAAATCCTGCTGACTGTACACCTTGGGTCCAAAAGCTTTTCTATTTCAAGTGTTGTCTGCTTGCCAAAAAATTTATGAGACATTCTCTAGCTCTGAAACACAACAATTACCCCCATCTCCCAAAGGGAAAAACCCTCCTGACACAGCCATGTAGCCCAAATAATAACAATTCTCATGGGCATGCACATTCCTGCACACTGCACTGACCCTGCACACAGGCAGAGATAAACCAGAGAGATGTTGCTTTCTGTGTATCACACAGAGCCACCTACAACAGACTCCAAACCTGAGGCCAGACATGGAAGGGAAATCCACAGGAAGCCATTTCCCAGCTCCCAAGTCAATCTCACAGGGAGAAGTTAAAAGCACAGACAGCAACATTTCCTTCACCAGTCCCTCATGCCCATGGAGGGAAGGTGGCAGGCACTGAAAGCCAGGAACACCTCCCAGATCCCAGAGGAAAGGAATGCTCACACTTTGTGGAGTTCTTCTGCCAGGACTGAAGCCGAGGTCTGCAAAAGGAAAAAAAAAAAAAAAGAATAGCTGAAAGAAAAGCAAGTCAAAGAATCCTCATCTACAGTGAGCCAGGAATAGCATTTGTCTAGTTATTTTAAACTGGCACTGCTTCCAACTATTTCCTGGCTAAGGAACATTGAAGGAATACCAGCACATACTAATGTCCCTTCCCCTTTGGCCTAAGCCAGCATGAATGGAAAAAAAGATTCATATTATTTTCCCTTTACCAGTTTGAAACAAACCACAGGGTTCACCAGCACTTGTCTCCCAGGAATTAATTGCTTTTTGGAACATTCTGTTGACAAACCACTCAAATTAAAAAAAAAAAAAGAAAAAAAAGAAAACCCCACACAGTGCATCAGGGGCTGTGTTAGGAGCAGAAACAGCAATATAAAATCAACAAGTGGGTTTTTTTCCACCCTGGAAAATGCCTATTCCTATGCTGTCACACGAAACAGGGCAAGAGAGACCCATCACAATGGTTATCAAGGCATCAAGGGACCTCTGTAGACTGTTTCACACCCAGTTTGAGAGCAGCTATAGCAGAATTTCCATGTGCATTTGTGCTTCAGATATGTACTTCTTCTTATCCAGCCCTACCCTTCCCCAAGAGCAATGCCTATGCTGCCTTATCTGGGTCATAATAGAGAAAAAAAATGAAATGGAACAAATAGTTCCAGTCCCAGAGGGTGTTTTTAATGACCAAAAGAGTTTCATTAACCCCAATGTCCAGAGCAGGATCCAGTCCAACCTCACCTCTCCAAAGTGCTTTTCTCACACCCACTGTCCATGGTGGAAAAATGCCCCTGAATTTTCACAGCTAGAGGTGCTACATGGGGAAAGGACAACTCCTTCAACAGTCTCCTTGTGTAACCCAGAGCTAAAAAGCAAAATTTCCCTGGGGATTTATTTCCAAAGCCCTTAAAGGATTGGGATGAGAGAAGCAGGTCATGAAGATGCTGTAAATCCAGACTGGCTCTTCCTTCACTATTCTCCCCACCCAATGGGTTAAAGCACTTCAAGCAAATCCAGATTTTCAGTCTGATGTCGAATTTAATCAAATTCCATCAAACATATCCATGATTAAAAGAAGGCAGCACCCAACTGCATAGGAACAGTCTCCACCTGGGCCCACAAAGCCTTTCTCAGCTGATTTCCTACCCCTGGAAGCAACTCCAGTGACCCTGAGGCTTTACACAGTGCTTACAACACAAATAATTTCTCATATTAACTAGTCAAACTAAAATTTTAAAGACTGAAGTAACTGAGAACGGCATTGTGCAGGTTTGGTGGGTGTTTGGTGTGATTTTTTTTTTCTTCTGCACAGAAACAGCACTGAAATGAACAAACAGCTTTATACAGCAGCTACCATAAGACACTTTCTCACAAAGAAAAAAGTGATCAGATGGTTCACAGGACTGCAAAAGACCAAAAGAACCACAAGGCAGAAATTTACACATGCAAAGCTATAGAAAACAAACACTCAAAAAGGTACTACACACTTTGGTTATAAATGAAAGCCACTATGGGAGAAAATTAGTGGATTTTCCCCCAAAAAGACAGAAGCTTAAGCTTTAAACCAGTTTGAGAAACATTAAAAAGGAGAATGCTAGCAAGTCTCTGCTTTCAGCATTACATCTCATATCCAGCTACAAAAAAAGTCTTACTTTCATCACAAGTTCACAATTCATGACTACAAAAGAAAGTCTGAGAACATGCTGTACCTGGGCTGCCATTTGTGAATGAAACTTCTGAAGCTGAGCATTCAAAGCATCATTCTGCTCTATCAGCTCCTTGTAAGAGAGCACAGAAAGAAAAGCAGGCTGAGATCTGCAGCTAGTCAACTTTTGCTAGGATTAGCTTTTAGCCTTGATTGTGTTAGTAAGAACAGTTCAGCATTTACATGTCAGACACTTCTCCAAGACGCTCTTTTTCTCCCCACTAAGATCAACCAGTTTGAGTGGAAGCACAAGAACCTGTTCTGTATCAAGAGAAATACATTCCCTGCCCCACCATAATCCATCTGGTTTCCCTGAAGCCTTCAAGAGTGTGTCCATGCTGCCTCTCAGCACCTGAGGCCAGGAGAAGGGAGATCACTCCAGAGGAGCTCACGCAAACATCAAAGGTTTATGGCTGCTCTCCCAGGGTGTTCCCCAGACCATGGCATCATTTCACAGCTTGGAAAATTGGGTCAGCACATTTTCCTGACTTGCCCAGAGCACTTCTCAGGTGTGAAATGACCCCAGACCTCCTCACAGCACCACACACAAGGTCTCCCTTCATAAGTGGGCTGGTACAGTTTTCTCATCTTTTATTCAGTGGGGAAACTTTACTAAAGCAACATTTCAAGGATATTTCTCTGTTTCCATAGACACAAAGTGAGAGGAAAAAACCCAAACCCTTAAAATATTTGAGCAATACTACCTGCACCTGCATTTGCATGGAGTCCTCCTCAGAAGCTCTCTTTTGTTCAGCATCCAATAACTGCAACATCCTCTGCTCCAGCTGCTGTTTTGACACCATTGTATCAGTAAGTTTACTGTGCAAGCTCTGGATTTCATTGTCTTTGGCCACAAGCTTATTCTGCACATCTGTAGCAGAAATGTCAGGATTTTAATTCAGAAGTCAATATTTAAGCTTTGGGGGAAATCATTTTCACTGTAAACAGGGAGGCTGATAAGAAGCCTCGTTCCAGCAAAGCCAAGGTTCAGCTCCCTCATCAGCACTCAGGATAACTGGGATCACAATACACTATTTCCCCAGGGTGCTGAAGCAGTACCAATTTCACCTGAGCTTTATTCAAGCCATTTACTCAATAATACCCCTTTTTTTTACAATTGGCAACAGCTAATTCACTGCAATGAGCATTACTTGGGAACTTTGTGATACATGCCTTGTTGTGCTGCTTCGTGTTCTGCTGTTCTTTTCCTGAGATAAGCCTGGATTTCTTCCCATCTTCTCTCTGCTTCCTGCTGCTGGACCTTCACATTGAAAGAGAGTTGATGAAAAGAAGCCTATCCTTTAATTTATTTTTGAGATATTCAGAGTGCATCCCCTCAGTGACATTCCCAAAACATATGGCAATGAAGTGAAATTCTTTCTTGTTTCCATTAGGGCACATCAGAGAGACAGAGTGCTCTGTAATCCTCCTCCTAGACTAGTTTAGCCTATTAATTTGAAAGGCAAATTGTGAGCAGGGTTTCATTACAGGCTCTTAACAGAATGGTTTCTGTAATATGAAAACGCAGCATCTTTGCCCTGATAGCTCAGAATTAACACCAGAAGCCAGACCAGCCATGCACCACATAAATCCACACCCAGTAATTAAAACATATCTCAATTCTACATATCAACTCTCCACCTGCCAGGGCAAAAGGCAGGGAGAGCTTCTGGTATGTAAGACTTCATTGCAAATATTAAAGAAGTCATGAGCTATGGATTGACTTTGTCACCCAAAAGTACACTTGTTTCTCTTCTGAAAAAATATATGAAAAACCTTTTCTTCCAAAGAAAAGGAGATGCATCCAGAACCCAGTTTATGTACATTTTAAACTCCCTAAAAACTGTATTTATCTAAAAATTTAAACACACATGTGGCTTCATATAAAAATCACACAAGGACGATGCTATCTGGATGAATGACTGAAATATCAGCTCTTGCTGGAATTGTACATTCAGAGAAAGCCAAGTTCAACATTTCCAGTATAGCTTTTTAAAGAAATTCACCTGGAAGCTAAGTTTCACTTCACAAGCAGGGCACTCAAAACCCACTTTACTGAACAAAACCACTAAATAAACCCACAAGCTGTCTCAGCCCATCTGAAATGCAAACAGCTCAAGCAATTCTCACACGCCTCACATCTCAGGGATTTAGAACTTCAGCAGAGCCTTGAGCACAACCTGACAGGCAGAGAAAAGCCCAGTCACCTTTAGCTGAGCCACTGCCTGCTCTGCATTTTTCTTCTGGAGCTCCTCTTGCTGCAACTTGCTGCTCTTCTCCCCCAGCTCATTCACCAGCCTGGCGTAGTCCTGGCGCAGCTTGTTCAGCTCGGCCGACTGCCTGAAAATAAAAAAAAAAAGCTGTGAAAATGTTTATTTTCCCCACAAGAAGCACAGGCCACAAAGCTACTCAAAGATCAACACCAAGTCCTATATTTGCAGTCAAAGGGCTGTGCTGGTTGGGTTTGGGGCTCCCCTCCCATCCCCCCAGATTGTTTCATCCCAGGGAAGGGATGAGGGTCAGGTCCCCTTGGCCTCCAGCACAGCACAGCAGCTCCAAACCCAGAGTCAGAAAGAAAAGGTCAGCAATAAGCCACAAGCATCAGTTCCTTGAAGAGGTTTGAAAGCTGACTGGCATGATTTGGACAGGCTGATCTAAACTAAAGAGGCTCAGCATAAGGAAAGGTCTGGCATTGAAATTCACGTTCTTTTCCTCTTCCCATAAAGGGTTATTGATCCCAGACTCCAGACTATTCCTCCTGGACCACTGACTGCACACACTCCTTTAGACTATTTGTTGCCTCTTGGCCTTGACCTGACTACTAACTTATGAAGGTGTCTGATGCAGTCTCTCACAAAGGGAGAGAAGATGCAGCCTAAGGGAAGAATTTTAAGAGGCTTCCCTTTGCACCCAAGCAAATAAAAAGCTTTTTTATTTTTATCTTAAGTTTGCTTGAATTAAGACATTTTGTGATAACTAAGAGATAATGATGCTTCATTTAAAAGAACAGGACACTTAAAATCGGGTACCACACCCTTCTCTGAGCACTTATTACATCGACCTGCTCAGAACACACCTCTGCTGAGCTGCCCTGGCAGTGCAGGAGCTGGTAACACAAAGGTTCACACAGAGGCAGCACCTCTGCAAGAGCAGCACAGCCAGAAGAGGAAGATACGGACCATGTTACAAGACCTGGCAGTGATTTGACATTCTCCAACAGTAACAAATCAAATATCTGAAAGCTTATAATGTGTCAGTTTTGTCTTCTATACACCTTAGTTGGATGCTCAGCTTTTACACACAATTATCTGCCAGCTCAGGGGCATTTTGAGTCACAACTCACAAGGGGCAAAACCTGGAGATGCCTTTTTGTTTCGCCAAACATTTGCACCACCAGCAGATAAATCCAAGTGCTGCCCCAGCAGTATTGTTAACTGGAGAGTATCAATACTGATCTCTAAGTTTTAGAGCTCCTGTTCTTCCAAGAGGCCAAAATGAGAACCTCTCCTAAAGCCCCAGGGGGAAGGACACACACCAAGCCAAAAACACCAACTGTGGCTGAGCACTGCTGCACTTTTTTTCCATTAAATCCCCGTAAAAGCTCAGGCTTCAAACTGATAAAAGATAATTATCTGTTGTGAAAGCCTTGGCTCAGTGCAAACACAACTATCCCAGCCCTAAATATCTGTGTTTCCAGCTTCACCACTAATTCTGAGACAGCCAAGGAGATGGATACAAAAAAAAAAAAAAAGCAGAAGCCAAAACAACTCTTCAGGGAGGGCTTAAAAACACACACAGAGCTCTGAGTAGCTGCTCACATACTTGCTCTCCATTTGGTTGGTGGAAGTACTGACAGCATCTCTCAGGATACCATTTTCCTGCTTCAGGTGGCTTATTTCTGCCTCCATCTGCTCACGGAGTTGCTGGAACTGATGGGGAGAGAAAGATCAATTCCATAAAAGACTAAACTGAGGAGAAATAAAAAAACAAACAACCCAACAGCTTGTAGCAGTAGGTAAGTTATTGCAGTAGTTTCAGTAAGTAAAATAAAGTGCATTTTTTGGGAGAGGGGGAGCTTTATTCCTGCCTCACACAACAACTCAAATTAAACTGTGCTACTCAGACCCTTGTGCCCAAATAAAAGCACAGGTTTACTTTTATACAAGTGTATCAACCTATTTATCAAGGCAACCTCTTTTATTGTTTAAAAGACCACATAAGTGATACTCAGAATACTGATTGCTCAGCTGTATAACTTTAGATATTTATCAATAACTGGATAGCAAAACTCTTCCAAAGGGAAATAAACATGCTGTGAATTATCATTAGGAGTTTACACAGCCTTTAAACAAAGCAAAGAAAGTAAATAATTAACAATACACAGATTATAGCTGGCAACCTGCAAAAGGCTAGTCCACATTTAATATCCTGATGTCAAAATTATGAAGTAGGTCCTTTATTTAGGCAATAAAATAGGCTGATTGCATTTTCAACACGGTTCCAAACTGAGGCAGAAAGAAGCCCTGACAACCCAAGGTTCAGAACAGTGTAAACAAAATGAAAAGAGGATTTGAAGGGAAAAAAAGGACTCTGAATATGCAGAGAACTGCAGGCCTGGTCTTGCAGCCCAACAGCCTGCTCTGAAAATCCTCAAGCACATCCAGCTACAGCACCTTCTTCCTCTACCACTGGCAATTTGTGATATGGTTGACAAAGGTTCACCTTGCCAAGACCCAGTTTCATAAAACATCTGACTCATCAATAAGCACTTTTTATACCAAAAAACCCAAACAAGTGTTTGTGTAACAACCACAGCAGCAGAGTGCAGGCCTTTGTAGGGCAGCCACCTCCAGCTCTGCACCAACAAATATAAGAAGCTGACCCTTGGATGCCTATTGAAGGCATGTTGATATTTTTGTAATGCCAACAAGATCCCAACAGAAGCAGGGGCATAAACCCCACATAACTGGAAGCTCTGACAATCTCCAGGTTCTCTGCCATGCTGCAGCACATCAGCAGAGGGAGCAGGACCAGAGCACTGGCTCCTCTGCTCATCCTTCCTCCAGCTCTGCCTGGGGCAGCAGCCTCTGCAGTGTCCAGATCTCCTCCCCCTCCCCAGTCAGCAGCAAGACCCTCTCATTATCCAGTTGTCTCCACAGGTTCCCAAAATTGCAGAGATACTACTCTTTAAAGTGCTGAGAGAGAGGACACAGCATTAAAGGTGGGAAGTTCACATGCCTGGGCTTGATGCTGTGACATTCATATAGGAAAAAAAAATACTAGAATGACATCTAAGGAGTCATGTTGGTATAAAAAGGGTCACTTTTCTTAGAAAACTCCAAGTTAAACTTTTTAGTCCGATGAAACAAACCCTTCATTATAAGGTCACTCCATTATAATGTAACTACAATAGAGATTAACAAGGGTCTTAAAAAAAATACAAGTGTCTGCTCTTCAAATACTTTCAGCAAAGCACTCCCCCAGGCAATGATATTTCATGTATATTATGCTATGTTGTCAGTCTGTACTATAATTTTAAAGAGATTTATCCGCTGGTAAATGATCATCAGCATTAGTGGCTCTTCTTAAACTGAGTATTTCAATTAGATTTTACACTTTAATTGAATAACATTTCAGCAGAACACCACGAAGGAGAAGTAACTAGATCAGAGAATGGCTGCCTGGATACCTTTTTACAGACTACAAAAGCCACCTGTGAGAACATTCATTTTTTGAAGTCAGGAAACTGCCACAAAGTTTGCACCCTGGCTAAAGCAACAAAAAACCTGCTTGTGCATGAGCACCAGCTCCAAGAGTTTTGGTAAAGCCCTTACCTTGATCTTCATCTGCTGAGATTCTTGGTAGCTCACATGTATTTTGCTCTGGAAAGTGTTGTGCTCCTTCTCCAGCGTGTTGATGCGCTCTCGCATTTTGGCCGTGAGTAAACCATTCCTCTCCTTCTCTGCAACCAGCTCCTTAGGGGGGAAAGGGACAGGAAAAAAGAGAAATAAGTCATCTGCTGCTCCTTTGTAGAGCCTAATAGTCAGTGTTTTAAGATAACTAAAAATTATAGCAAGTATGCATCAAATCAAAGTCAGCATCACTCTTCGCTCAGAGAAATTACAGCATTAAAATAAACTTCCAAACATTTATGAATATTTAAGATCAGCATAACTTCACATTTATTAAAAAGTTTGCCAATTTAAACACTCATCTTCTGTTGCCTCAGAAGAAACGGAGTCTTACTACTAAGAAGCTTTGCCAAATCACAGAGTCCTAATAACTAAACCCACAGATATTACAGAGGGCAGAGATTAGATTTTCATCCCAAAATCAGCAAAATGGAAGAACACAGGTAAAGGACATGGCAAAAGAGAGTAATTTAGAGCAAAATAATTCCCTTGAAGCAGGTTGCAAAGCCAACAGCTTTGTGAGAGTGCACTGTGAGTGCACTACAAAGCCAGAGAAGCCCTGAATCCCACCAGCATGGTACCATATTATAGCTTTCAAGTGAAAATACACATTGCTATTTAATGATTTATTAGTCAGTAATTTAACCCAGACACCTAAGAAATCCATAGAGCTGCTCCTCTGCAATATAAATGCACTTGCTTTAGTAAGCAAAAAAGATTAAGTGCAGCTTTCAGCAGCTCCCATCTCACAAGGAATTTGTACCATCAGAGCTTCAGGTGTCTCCAGCCACACAGCACAGCTCCTCAGTGCCAGGGAGCCCTGACACATAATTTAAGTGCTCTAAATTGTCAGCCCAAATACCCTCCATCTCCTCAGAGTAATTACAGCTTTTTCCACATTTTAAATTTAAATAAAAGCTGTTCTCTCTCTTAGATCCAACTCACTAACTTCCTGAGGCTGTGCCCCCTGAATGAAATAAGTGACATGAATTCCTAAGCCCACGTTCACGGAGGCATTTAGGAATTTAAGTCACTTTAAAAGCCCTAAGTCACTTCTGACAAATCTTTTTTCCATGTAAAATATTTTTTTCTAAAGTTATCTCTGCCATCTGCTACAACGCAACTAAAAGAAGGGCACCAGGACACAGCACAGTTTCCTCCACCCCTGCACCAAACCCACCATCCACCCCCAGCCCTCACTAACCCAGCTGCACTGTCAGGGCAGTGCCAGAGATCCTGGGAAGATTAACTTTCACCTGGTTTGTCTTTTGTCAAACACCCCCGAGGTCAGGCACCTCCTGCTCCCATTTACCCTCTCCAGTTATGATCTTTATCAACATCCCTGCAGGAACATCCCTGCACCTTAAAGTCCCTTCAGCTTTTGACAGGGTTTTCAGAGAAACACATTAACTAGAAGATAAGAGCTTCTATCAGTCAAGCTGAGCTTTACCCCTCATTTATCCTGATACTTCCAGCACTGCAACAATTTTGCTTTTACTGATCTTCTCCCAGCTTCTCCCTTTCCCAATACAGATGGGAAAAACCCCTAATGACCCCCTACTTCTCTGCAGCTCCTGCCTTGCCTTCACAAGCAACACTTTGCAGATGATGGTTTTTTACCCCAACCACATCAGCTTTTCCTACATCCAGGCTCCTTCATCCATTCCCTCTGCTTCTTCAGCAGCTGCTACTCTCCCCTTTGACTCTGCAGTCCAAAGTCAGGTTTCTTTCCCTCCAAACACATCACAAGCCGTTTCTCCCTACAGTTACACACAGACAATCCCAAACACCTTGATGCCACCTGCTGCAAACAACACCTACCAGTGCCCTGCCAGGAGCTCTCTCCCCTCTTCCCTTCTCATCTCCCAAGGCTCCCAACCCTCATGTCCTGTGGCCACTCTGCTCCCACCTTTAGTCACCCAGCTTTTTGTGCCACAACATGACTTTCCTTAGCCTGATGCCTGTGTGCTTCCAAACCAGGCATCAGAATCCTCATCCCTAAGTCTCCAACTCAGTCCTTATCTGTCCAATTATTTGTTCTACTGTAACTGCTTTCCTCTGAAACCTTCGTAAAGGAGTTAATTTTCATAAACTAGCCTTGCCATCAGCAACTGGTGATGCATCAGCACCTCTGTAAATCCAGAGTAATCAGAGCTGCACCTCAAGGGGCTAAGCAGGCAGTCTACACTTTCTGTATTTTCCTTCTTGAATAAAACTGATGATTGCCATGCCTAGGAGCACACAAGCGTGTGAATGAGAGAATATGGAAAGGAAATGATGCAGGAAAGACATTTAATATTTGCACCCACAAAACAGTCTCATACTCACGAAGTGTTTTGAAATTGTTCACTTAGAAAGAAAAATAAGCTCAGCTTAAAATGAACTCTCTGGAAAAACTACTGGGAAATAACTCTCTTCATAAATACCAATAGTAGCATCGTGGCAGTGTAAAAATTCCACCTTTCAACTTATGACTGAGCTCACTAAGCCAGCATTTGCTGGCTGCTAGTCCTAGGAACCCCTGCTCCTCTCTCTACACAAGAACCTCTTTATATTTTACCTGGGAGAGCTGCTTGCACTGCTCCTTTGCAACAGCTGCCTCCTCCTTCATGGCAGTGAGCATCTTCTCTTTGTCCTGGAGCTGATGCAGAGCTGCAGCCGACTCAGCCTTGCTGGCCTGCAACAGGAGGACAGGAATGACCAGGGAAGGACTGGCAGCAGAGCAAACAGAGAGGGAAATACCCCCTCCTGCCCCCAAATCCTCTGTCTGCACATGGCACCACCAGTGCCCAATCCTGCTGCTAATGGATCCTGCAGAGGCCGTTCCATCAGACAAGGAAATGCATTTTCCAACACACAGAAACCAATTAAGGGGATAAATGGGCTCTTAGGGTCGTTGGAAAAGAGCTGCCAGTGGTGGTAGTGGGGAAAACAAGGAACAGCCATTAAGAGAAATAATGGGAAAAGATGCAGAGATGCTGAATCACTCAATAACTGAGGTTGGAAGGGACTTCCAAGTTCTCCTGATCCAACCCACGCTCAAAGCAGGTATAATCCAAAAAGTCTAATCTCTTGAAATACCTCACCACAGAGAGAAAAGGAAACACTGATCTGGTGTCTCCTTCCAGCTCCCAGGGGAGCCTCCAGCTGATGCAATTACAGCTCTGCTGGCACACTGACACAGATACTACAGGGAATAGACCCAGAGGAGCAATCCCCATGGACCTGCCAGTTGTACACTGGTCCTAAAGAGTGAAATAACTGCAGTAAGGGGCACAATTTCTACATTTTTAGTGGTACTGTGCATGTATGCAGTACAAAACACTCCCAGTGACTCACATGAGCTACACAAACTCTTCACATTTCCACCTACAGAAACCTACATTTTTTGGTTGTGTACAAACCCAGGAACACATTTTGATCCTAAAGGTTTAGCTTTAACATCCAACCTTCCTCTAAAAGGAAAAATGCAGCAAGCAAAGTTGACTGCTAGAACAGGCAACACCATTCCAAGTGTACCTCTCTCAGGTTTTGTCCTTGGAGGTTTTCAAGACTCAGTTGGACAAATCCCTGAGTAACTTGCTCCAAATTTCATGTTGGAACAGAACAGGGAAGTTGGACTGCATGACATCCTGAAGCCCCTCCCAACCCAAACTGCATTAACTGAAATCACATATATATATAGTTCTCAATTTCAGTTTCAGAATAAAGGATTCTGAGATTTCAAGTGTGACAATCAGGATGTTACAAGCACAAAGCCATGATGAGTCACGGGAGGGAGGAGTAGGTATCTGTAAAATATTGGGGGTCACCATTCTCTCCTGTCTTAAACACAAGAATTAAAAATAACTGCTGAGCACTGGCACAGAGGGATTTTGTAGTCTCAGTCTCTGAAGGCTTCAAGACAGACCAGATAAAGCCCTGAGCAGGCTGACCTTGGAGCTGGTCCTCCTTTGAGAAGGAAGCTGGCCTACAAACTCCTCAGGTCCCTTCCAAATCTGAGTTGCCCTACAAATCTATGAAAAATATCTGAAGAAGTCACACTACAATGTACAATGATTTTCAAGATGGAGAGACCTGCAAAACATAGAATCAGCTGATCAAGTGCACAAGCCACAGCAGCTTTTTCTTAATTCCTGCTACAGCTTCTCCTGCTTGCACATTTGGGGAAGATCACTCCCAAAAGTCACCAGGCAGCCTCTCCTCATGCCAACACACGTCAGCAGCAGCAGCAGCATTCCTGCATTATTCCTGATTCTCCACGGCCATGTCTTGCTCTTCACGAGCAGAGGAGGGTCAAAGCCCTCATCCTGCCTCACCAGCCCCTGGGATGGCAGATGGCAGCACACAGGAGTCTGACAACTGCTTTCTGCATGCAAAGCAAGCACAGGCCAGCTGGAAAGAGCCTTCCAAAGGTAGAATGCACAAATCACAACAGAGCACTGACAGAGCTAATTTGACAGCACTTCTCCCAATTTCCTGTTTGTTTGGTAAGTTTTGCTAACCTCTACCCCCCAGAAATTCACCTTTTGCAAGAAATCATGAATTGCTCCAGATTTTTCCTTCAGCACCTCCACCACACAACGGGCCTCATCTTCAGTGAAGATCATATTCTTCATGGATGTCACAAAGTCTTTAAATTTCACTTCAGCATTCTCTGCAACACAGAAGGGAGGATTTATTTACTTTGGACTCTGTACAGAATTATTTATTTTGCCTCGAAACAGCATGTGATGGGGTATCATTATGCATTATATTTAATTCCAGCCTGAAATGCCAAGAAGCAAGAGGTCATGAACATTCAGCAAAAAACAACATCTCTCCAATTTAAATCCGATAACAATCTGCCAGCTGATAGTTTTGGGAAAAAAAATAACAAATCCCACCACTGTGTTTGTACAGTTGGTAACGTTTATAGTGTTGCTAACAAGAAGACAAAGCAAAACACAGATTTTTCAGGAAAAAATAGCATAAATGTGAGAAACTGAAGAGTCCTTCCTAGGGTATTATGACAGTAATTCAAACTGAGCTCTCAATTTAAAGGACAGTCTGGCTGCACAAGCAACATGCACATGACAAGTTAATTAATTTAAAAACTGGCACATTTTTGATTACATTATATGAGAGACAAAAATATTAACTTCTAAACTTAGACTGAGGGAACTGCTGCAGAAGCAATTCAGCAGTAGGGAGATAAATCAGTAAGACCTCTCTTAATGGCTAAGTGTTTAAAAAGACACAGACAAGGAACAACAATTCAGCTGAATTGTGCTCTAACAAACAAAAAGAACTGCTCAAGAAACAGGGTGCACATAGGCAGGTCATTAGGTGGCCCCCTGACTTCAGAAAATGGAAGCACAAGACCAAGACATCCCATATCCCCATGAAATATCCATCAGTCCACAAGGTGAAGGGGTGGGAGGAAAAAGAGCTTAAAGGTGATGCTTGGTCCAGAAATTATCCCAAATATCACAGAAAAAGGTCCAGGTTTCTCCACACAGGTGGTAAACATGTCACTGAAACCAAGCCTACACATCAAACCTAAGCACCTCCAGAGCCTGAGATACAAATGAAGAACAAAAATGCAGTGGTGACATTATAAATTATCAAGTGTAGAAACAAATCACTGAATAGCAGAGGACAGGGAGGGAAGTGCTGAGAAATTCTAGCACATTCTCTCCTGGTCCTAAATCCAACTTAGTCCTGGCCACAGACTTCAGCCCACATCACTGCTGCACTGACATCATCCGTGATGCTGTTACCAGGAATATGCCAAGATCCTGAGATCACAGCCCAGGAGCAGCCTGAGCCCTGTGCTCCCTCAAGGCAGGAAGACCTTGCCCTTGCATCCAAGGAGCTTACAGTTAGAACAGGGGAAGATTTCTATATTGGGAGGGCAAATCCCAGCTGACACAGGAGAATTAGGAGTTCATGGAGAAGGTTACAGCGTGCAAAGGAAATGAGAAGGGACGGGTGCACACGAGAGGCTTTGATGCTGCAAGACAATAACACTGAGCCAGAAGCACAAGAGGAGCCCCAGGCATGTGGAAATCCAATCTAGATACCACAAGGAATCACCAGGAAGCTTTCAAGGGAGCTATTTTAGAGGACAAGTCTAAAGGAGAGGCTCCTTTAGAACTCGCTCTGTGCAGTGAGTGACCAGACAATGGTGGAGAACCAGCCTTCTGCACAAATCACTGCTCAGCCACTTGGCCTCTCTCTGGCTGCCCACAAATTTGAGGGTCTCACCTCATGGCTCAGTAGGCTTTGCAGGCTTTGAGCAGGTCAGTGGCCTGTTCAAAGCTTCAGGGTGAGACACAATGCTCATTAATCACTCCAGGAATCTGTGGGAGAGTACGAAGAGAGTTTCCCTGTCTCAACCAATTCCAACTGCACTGAAGGGAAAATTCTGGGTCTTCCTGGAAACTGCCAGATTATCTCTCCTGGCAATCTGCTTCAGATAACTCTGTGTGGCACTGGGTGAGTCCCAGAGAGGATCATGAACAACCCCAGAGCAGACAGGCTGCACTCCCAGCCTCACACAGACTCCAGCAGCCTGTGCTGAAAGCTCTGGGTTTAGAGCCCATCCCTGTTAGCAATGCCTGGACTACCCTCTGCAGAACCCTCTCCCGTGCATCTGTGTGGTCTGTGATCACCCATTTGCTCACTGTGAGGACACAAAAGCCCAGTCAGAGCTCAAAGGATTCAGATGGCACAAAGCCCTTTCCACAGAGCCAAAGACAAGGGAGAAACGAGCACACACAAGAAGAGCATCCTGCAGCCACAAATGTTTCTCTCAAATCCCTTCTTCCTAGCACAGAAGAGAGGATCCCCCTCCCCACATCCTCCCTGTTCAGGTTTGCAAGCAGACAGACAGACTGAATGACCAGCTCCTTACCTTTATCTGTTTCATTCTTCAGTTTCTTGCCACTGCTCTTCTGGATCCCCTCATTCACGTTGTGTTTTACAACTTCAACCACTTCTCGCTTTTCCAAAGTGCCAGAGTCAGAATTATCCATCAAAGGAATATAAGTAGTTGCTTGAATAAGAGGTTCATCCACCAAAACTGTAATCAAAAGTCCACTGAGTGGGTTAAAGCTTTGTAATAATTAACATCAATATTTTAATAAAAAGGTGCATAACATACTAGAATTGGATTAAAGCATTTCTAACTTCAATAGTTAGTTATACTTTCTTTTTCTATTATCCTTCACAGCTTAATTCATTAAAGCTCTTCAGGTAAGTCCATTAAATAAAGGCCTCTAATGCATAGTAATTTAATAGCTTCAATTAAATTTCTATTTCCAAAGCTGCCTTTTAGCATTTTAACAAGTAGCAGAGAAGAACCTTTACATTTTGACTTTCATTTCACTTTAATTAGAAAGTTGTACATGTCATCAATGAGACTGGTTTACTTGTGGCTGCATATGAAATCATTCAGCATCCCTCAAGTATGAGTAAAGTCTTTTGTCCCTATTCTGCTAAAAGCTGGTGCTTCACTGTCAGCATTTTCACATGGATTACATCACCTGAACTCAACCACTTAGGCAGAACACACAGGACAGGGACAGCAGTAAGGCTTATTTTCCATGCAGACTCCACAGCTCCTAATGAAGATATCTCATCTGTCAGAGGCTTTAGGCATCATTAATATGCAGAGAGGTACCCAGAGGTTCTGCCTGACCCCAGGGGTCTCCATTCACACAGACCTGGATAACCATGGTGAGAAGCAGCCTCTGCCCAAAAAGCTCCAGCCAAGACAAAAGCAGGTGAGGGGAGAGGAAGAGCAACAGACCAGGGGCAAAACACAGCCAGAGCTGGATCTGCTGCTTGCCCAGCTCCTGGCCCACATTGCCCAGAGCATCCAAGAGCCATTTTCCCAGCAGGGAAGCTCCCTGACCCAGCCAGCCCAGACTGCAGGGCTGATGGACAACAGATGCCACGCAGCAGCCCAGGGAGAGGAGGAACTGGGTGGGATGCAGGGATTCAAGCATCAGTGCAAAACAAATGTGCACTCCTGGCTGCCAGAGAGCCAGTTATAAAATGCTTTTGAATCCTGGCTGCTGTTAAGCAGCAGAATAGGCCAGATGGACCTTTTTGTGTCACCTGCTGCTCTTTCCACTTAAGCAGCCAGCAAACACCTGCAGTTACACTGCAAGTGAGGAGAGCTCTCCTCTAGCAGAAATATCCACCATCTAATCTGGTTACCACCCTCACATTTTCCCTTCCTCACCAACTTCCCCTCCTTTCAAAACCTATTTAATGTCAATGAGACACTTGGCAGTGCCAGTAACACCTGAAATCCCCATAGCAATGTCTCTGGCTAATCCTGGTGCTCACCACAGCTCATTTTTGCTCAGTCATTTTGGAGAGGCGGCTTTAAAAGAAAAGCAGCTTGTATTCAAATAATGTATGAGCTATTCCCCTGTAGCACTGACAGCTCAGCTTTACTGCTGCCTGAGCTGGTACTGACACTTATTTGCCACGTACAGACACGTTTGTGGCACCTCAAAAAAAAACAGCAAGGCACCCATTTCCATCAGGAAAAGCATAAGAACATCCATAAAAAGCAAGCACATCCTAGATCCCCCATCAGGGGGCTTCTTCCAGGAATCATGTGGAAGTTTTTTAGTTATCCAGGAATCCTACACTGCCTGGAACACCCACACTACTTTGACCAGGGCCCACAGCTGATCTGGACCCTGATAAACCTGACCAAAGGCGTAAGAGAAACAGGGAGCAGCAAGTCTACTCCATGAGCAGCCCACCAGCCTCCCACTACAGAGCTGTGCCAGGAGAGAAGAGTTTTGAGAAGCTGACAAGGTGGCCTCACAGAACTTCATAGTCACACTCTGTCCAAAAGCCACAGACACAACAGCACTCATTGTAAATTAAGAAAAAAAAAAATAACACAAACACAGAGACACCCTGAGCCAAGAGGAGACAAGAAACAGCATCTTGGCAGAGAACGAGGGATGACGAACAGTGAAGGCCTTGACAGCAAAGATGAACAGTTTGTGTTGGAGCACCAGCAGGCCAACAAAAGGACAATCAGAGAGGAATGTGGTCAAAGCAACCAGCTAAAAAAACTGCAATCTTGTGCAGGGCAGAGGATTGCAGCAGTTCCAGACATGCCTTGCTCAGAGCAACTTCGAGCCTGCTCAGCTTATCCTTTAAGTGTACACATTACTCCTCACTCAAGCATGGCTGGATCCAGGAGAGCTCAGAAGGGTTCACAGCATTATCCCATGCTCAGTGGGATATCAGATGTTGATAAAATTAAACAGGATCTCAGCACCAGCAATCCTTCCTATCTGGAATTCCTGCTTTTTCAAATTTGAAGTTATTATTCTGCACATTTATTTTCCAAAGGAAGAGGAATTAAAGTATGGATGGCAAAAAGGTTTAACAGTCAAGGTTATCTGAACTAAATCACAGTCAGAATCCTCACCATTATCAACTTTCTGCTTCTTAGAAGAGACTTTCTTCTTTCCTGATACATTTTCTTGCTTTATCTCCTGGTGGAGCAGCACTGGTTCTTGCTTTTTGGCAGGAGACACAATAGAATCAGTCTTACTATCTTGATCATCTGTAACAGACAATTAAGACAATATGCTCTTCTGTATATTTTCAGCATTACTTTTAAATCAGTAAACCTACAATAACCACCAAAATCCACTCCCAGGAAAACAAACTCACAGACTTTAAACCAGAACACAGAGTCACCCACACACACACGAAATTCCCAAACCAGGAGAGACCCCAAAGCAACAGGAAGGTTTGGCAGAGTCAAGAGCCACAGCACCTACTGATTTGAAAGACAGGAACCTCATCTGCAAGCAGAACACACGGCAATGCAAGGAACACTTGAACAAATCCAATCCAGATTTTGGTGTGACAGAGCCGACAGCATGTGTTACCCATATCGGTTTCTTATTTAGAAGTGCACATTTCCCCCTCCATGAACCCTCTTGGGCACTTTAAACACACACCCCCAATAGCTACTGGGACTGTGAGAAGCAGAAAATCAGTCTTTCCCATTAGGGAAGTGTTCTTTTTAGAAGTAGTTTCTAGTGAGAATTTTTTTTTTTTTATCATTTTGGACAGCCTGTACTATATTAAGATTCTTGTCAGAGCTGACACACACAGCACAGGGCTCTGGTGTCAGCTCCTGTAATCAAGGATAAGGCTTTCTTGTGGCTGCCCTCAGAATTGTGCTTGCAGACCACATTTTAACTGTGCCACAGAGATTTTTCGGAGAACACCCACAAACAAGATTTTCATACTTTTTTTGTTGGTAGTGGGTGGGGCTTTTTCTCTCCATTTTTTCAGAAAAAAAAATATTAAAAAAATCCATCACATCAAGCAGCAATGTCATTCTTTTTCCTCACTCCCTGTGCAAACCTGCTGTGCATCTCCAAAGGGGGATCTGCAAATACCTGGGGTTTCACTTATTTCTGGAACTGGGCATTTTTACTCTTTTTTCACTTCTACTCATAGTCAGACAACACACTGGCAGCTGCTGAGAATATGGTCAAGACAAAAGTGATTCTGAGTAGTTTTTGGCCTGTTCTACATTGGATATTTCAGCCACAACAGCCAGATCAGTTTCAGCATCAGTTCTATTCCATTACAGAGGTGTAGCATGTAGGAAGCAGCTACAAGTGCTTCCTTCCATGAATCAGTCACCAAACACCTCTTTGTACACTAAGCCTTCACTTAAACAGTGATTTATTTTGCAGTCTGCTACGAGGTTTCTCTAGATGCCCTCCCTTATCAGAGCAACCACTCTCAGGACTTTGTTTTTTCCAGAGCTTGACATCAGAATGCACAGAGCAAACACTTGGTGACTTCTTTCAGGTAATCCAAACTTTGACAGCTTGAGAGCAAAGCAGCCAAACCACAGAGCAAAGCAGAGATAGGAGCTACCACGTTCTGCTTAACCCTTTAGTAGAAGAGAGCAAGGATGGGAGGAGGAAAACCAGAGCATTGCTGCCAGATGGAAAAGAGGGAGGAAAAATAGCAATAGCTCGTAAAAAAAGGGGGAAAAGGTTAGAAGGGAGCTTTGCCCCATAGAGATCAGGCAGAACAGTTGTGAGAGACACTCTGTGGCCTTGCAGAAAGCAGAACACAGTTCTGGCGTTCTGTGCAGGAAGCATATGCAACATCAGATACCCATTCCATTTTTCTGCTTCTTCTGCCCAGGCTTCTTCTTGGATGCTGTAGGTTCAGATGGTGGAGTGGGCTGTTTTGTAACAGGGACTGGATCTACTTTCTTGCCTGAAGACTTGGATCCTTCCGAGTCCTTAGTTACGTGATCATCCTGACTGGCCTTGTGCTTCTTCTCCTTCTTCTTCCTCTCCCTGACGCCGGGCGGTGCCTCGGTCACAGGCGGGGGGACAACGGGGGGGACAACCACGTGCTCCTCGTCTGTGCTCAGGGCATCAGAGAGCTTGAAGTCCCTGGGGGCACTCTCAGAGTCAGACTCGTGGATGTTCCCGTTCTGGGCTTCTTTCTTCTTGTTCTTCTTCTTCTCGGTTTTCTTTTTGTCAGCCTTGGTAGGTGGGAACTTCAGGTCCCTCTTCTGTTTGGCCAGGACCTCGTCGTATAAAGTCTCTTTCATGAAGAGCCAGAAGAAGAGGAAGATGACTGTAATAACCACGGTGGGAATGAGGATGATAAAGTAGGTGGACTCGTAAAACTCCATTGTGCTTTTTTCTTAGCTATAATTCCTTAAAAAAAAAAAAAACCTATAGGGGGGAAAAAAGAAAAAAAAATTAGGTTTTGAACAGGTTTTTCCCTTGATATCATCTTCTCCATGGATTATAATAAAAGAAGATTTCTCTTTGTTACAGAGAGGCTTTAATAAAACTGCCAAACTCTATCAACCATGGAACAACTTCTGGAATAATTTTGCCATTTGCTATGAAGTTGTTAGAGTGGATAGGAAGGAAGAGCAATTTGCCAGACTGCTGGTCTGGGAAGAGAACAGTTCTCTCCTCTTGCTTTTCCTCATTTCCCCTTCCCCACATGAATTTCATAGAGCTTTTGATTTCAGAAATACATGAGGCAGCACTTTGAGAGGCTGGGAAATAATGACCAGGACATGCAGAACACTGTTCTTTTTTTTTTTTTTTTTTCATAAATACAACATAATGAATTAAGATTTTTATCTTGGCAAGTGGGAGTTAAATTTCAGCTTCCTTTTGTTCCCAGGTTTATGACAGGTTCACAAGTGGAACAAGGGGAAGAAAGGACAGAGCCCTGAATTTTAGTCAACCATAAAGAATCAGGTATTTTCAAAACTGCTTTTTGAAGACTAAAGCCCAGCTTAAAACTCATGAAAATTCCATACATTTATAAGAAAACAGGAAGATCTGTTCCTTATTTTGCACATGTACAACTTCCAGGGCACTTACAGACCAGATGACTCCAGGACAATTTGCTGAAAACATTATTTATGTCCCAAATATGACATTTTTATTTACTTTTAAAGCAGGAAGTACAGAGTTAAAGTCAGAATGAAAATAAAAAAAAAAACAACTTTGGGGTCAAGACAAGCCAGATTTTGCCATTTCACCACTAATTACTATGGACAGACCTGGATTTTTGGAAGAAGAATCCAAATTCTCCTCGGAGTGTTTCAAGGCGGGGGAACAAAAATCCCCAAAGACATTCCAAACTCTAATTAAGCAAATGCAATTCCTGATTCACCAAATCAGCTTGAAAACCACCATGGGAAGGCTTCAACCACATTTTCCTCTACACAAGAAAAGACAACTCTTCAACTCAAGTGTCCCTTGGGAACAAAAGGCAAAGGATTTGACCCAGGTTGCACCAAGTATTTCCTGTGCTGCTTAGAAAAAGAAAATAGATGTGGGCACAGAGGAATAAAAAAGTCCATGGAGAAGTTGTGTAGTGCAGGGAGAGGACTGGCTCTCTCTGCCTCTGGGTAAAGGATCATTCTTTTTTTATTTAAGGTGGTTTTACCTCAATTCCTGACCGGTTTGGAAGCTGCTATCACAAACTTTGCCATCCTGACACACTGGACAGAGCTCAGAGTGGAGCCTGGCTCCAGTTCCAGAGGGAACAGTTGTTACACAGAACAGTTTCTGGACAGAGAGGAGTTACTGTGATAATATATTTGTACAGTGCATTGAACAGCACAGAAAGCAAGGATTGGGAACTCTAATTTGGCTATTAAGTTATCCAAATAAAAGACTAATGTTTCTATACACTAATTATTCACCAGTTGTCTTAACCCTAAGTCTCCTCCCAGTTTGTGTTTATTTTCTGCTCACTGAGAAGAACTGGGTCTAAAATTACATCCAGCACAGAAAGTTTCAGGATGGCTGAGAAGGATGGGAGGAAAAAAACCTTGTCTTTTAGTGAGAGAAAGCACAGATGCTCCAAACCAAGCTGGAGCTTTCAAAATGATTAATTACAGCTCCTTGATAAACCCAGCTCCCTGCACTAAGTGATCTAATATTAGTCATCTCTTGAAGGAAGCAGATCTTGAAAGTTTGTCTCAGCCAAAGTCAATATTGAATGCTTACGGGAAAGGCTAATCCCCAAAGTAAATATGTAATTAAGCAGATTTTTCACCAGTGTAATTAAGCTGATCATTACAATACATTACTGCAACAGTTACAGTGCCCAACCACAAGGATCCCAGCACAGCCCATCTCTGCTCTGCTGGTAACACCAGCACACAGATGGCCACAGACTCATCCCATGGCTCTGCCAAGCCAGGACTATCACACCCTGCAGCTGTCAATCCCCACACATCTCCCAGCACCAGATGCTCAGGTCAAACCACAAGCTCAGCACAACAAGTCGTTGCAAAGAGGCTCAAGACAAGGGTCAGGAGGCACCACGGCCACCGAGGCAGGACCTACAGCAAGTGATTGCTGCTCTGAGACCAGAGAGGAGACACACATTGAACAGCTTCAGCAGGAGCCATAAATATGGGATTACAGCAGCTTGTCCGGGGAACACATGGGAGACAAGATGAGGTCTGAGCTCAGAGCAAGGCTCTGCTAAGGCTTCACACCACTCACAACATCCTTCACACCACTCTTTACCAAGTGGCACCTTGCCATGGGGTAAAAAGGCAGTGTTTTGGCTCACACACAGTTTCCTGTTGTCCCAGACAAGCTACAATTGCTAAAAAAGTTTCATCATTCTCGTTTTTACTTCTGCATTACACTGACAAGCCATCTAGGGGAAAAAACAGAAGCAATCTATAGAGGAAAAAAAAATCCTGTGCCATGCAAAAGAAACAGGATGAAGAAGCTCATTCTACTAAATCAGAAAACAGCAAACACTACATGAACACACCTTCACATACCAGCTGAACTGCTCCTCAAGATTTAGTTTTCCATCCTTCCCATTCCTGTTAGGAGACACCCTCACAAAAAAATACATTTTATCCCCCTAGAAGTGCCATAATGGGACTTTTATCACTTGCAGCTCCCTCAGAGAGTTTTCTGGGGTGGCTCCATCAGCTCCCAACCCACTCCAACCACAGTCCCAGCCAGGCACACCTGGCAGCACCTGCACTGTTCACCCCCTCAGTGCTGCCCACGAGAGGCACAGTGACTTCAGCTCTGCTTAAATTCCAAGGTATTTGGTTAAATGCTCACCTTCCACTGGTTTTTGGTATTTAACCTGCTGCTGGTCACGTTTCTCAGAGCCCAGCACCCGTGCCAGGCTCCCCCCCACCCTTGCAGACACACTCTTGTCTTGCCCATAAATTCACCAGCTCACAACATCCCCTCAGTCATTCTGGAAAAGGGGAACAAACTGCATCTGTCCCAGGCCGTGCACACACTCAGTTACTGTTCCCATCCTGCCTTTAACAAAAGAATTGCACTTTTGTTCCCCCTAAACACAGCCTGTGCTACAGAAAAAAAAAATAACAATTTCTGAGCTCCACTGCTTGCACCTGACTCCCCTTGCCAGTTAATGCTGCCCTGGATTTTCTAACACACCCCTTTGCCTTTTTGAATTTAAATCTCAAGTTTCACCCTGTGCAGATACCACATTTCACTGGATATTCATTCAGTTTAGGTCCAGGGGATTAGCTTACTTGAGAAGACAGAAATAAATTATAGCTCCATCTGGCTAATGAGTCACTTGTAGTCCCAGCACATGAAAAGCACGGCTTTCTATAAATGCTTGGGTCCCAAAATGCACATAATCTGCAGGGATTTGTGCCTCTTTGAAAAACTAACATTAAAGGAGGGGAATAAAGGTACCAAGGTGATTTTTTTTTTTAAATACTAAGCAGTTTAAGAGATACCACACATGACTTAGCCAAGGCAGTAACTCCTTTAATTGGGATATTTTCCCTGGGATTTTCTCAGGCTGGCAAGCAGAATAGAAGCCCTCACATCCAACAGGCACTGGGAACACAGCAAGAAGTCTGAGAGCAGTATCTGTACTCAATAAATTCCTCAAATAGATAACACTGTTTTTGTTCTCCCTAATCTGCACACAGTTGGGAACACGCTCTGTATCTGCCAGATGCAAAGAGGATCCTCTGGAAAACAGCTTCACTCCCAAGCTCATCCTCCCCCAGAGCTCTTCAGGAGAGGATGCCCTGAAACTTGGGACAGGCAAAGTACAAAATTAAACAAGGGGGGCTGCCAGAAAAACCCAAGGGCAGCTCATTTAACATCAGTGTGACACAGAGGCAGAGAGAGTGAGATCAGAGCTGTCAGAGCAGGCAGGGATTTCAGCCCATCCAACTTGCTCTGAGTTTGTAACTCCTGGGTAACTGCAGCAGGTGAGACATCAGGGAATGGAGGAGCTCTTGCTGTCCTCCTCAGACCTCCCAAAAACACACTGCCCAGAGAACACCAGCAAGAGGCTGACTGTACCTCAACAGTTTTTAACACAGGAAAGTAGGATAGTACATGTCAATCTCACCTGTATAAGGAAAATACACAGCCTCCAGTAAAATCACACTCAATCCAACTTTTAAAATCTCACAGTTTAAAGTCACTTGTGAAGCACCCACCACCCACTAAAGCTGAAGGTCTAAATGGCCCTGCCAATGGCAAAATCAGGGAATTATAGAACAGAATATCCTGAGCTGGAAGGCACCCACAAGGATCAGAGCCCAACTCCTGGTCCTGCACAGGGCTCCCAAACCATCCCACCCTGTCCCTGAGAGGGTTGTCCAAACTCCCCTGGAGCTCTGGCAGCCTTGGGGCTGTGACCAAACCCTGGGGAGCCTATTCAGTGCCCAAACACCCTCTGGGGGAAGAAACCTTCCCTGATACCCAGCCTAAACCTGCCCTGACTCACTTTCATGCTGTTCCCTCAGGTCACCAGCAGAGAAGAGATGAGTGCCTGCAGACCAGGATGAGCTCTCCCTCCAGTCTCTTCTCCAGGCCCTCCTCATATGACTCCCCCTCCTGACTCTTCACCACTTTTGTGGCCCTTTGGTCATTCTCTTTATAACCTTCTCAGATTATGGTGCATGAAACCACACACATTACTTGTAAGCTACTTGTTTGTATTCTTTTTAAAACTCCACTTCTCTAAACAGAGCGTGGAAATTGAGATATATCCTCTCAAACCCAAGACTGGGGGGGAAAGCATAAACAGCAGCTCAAGCTCAGAGTTTTTCATTTCAACACTTGCCCTGACAACATGATTTGCTGCACATACTGAAACACAGACCGAGCCATTCACATATTAAACCTGCTCTTTGTTGGGAAAGAGACCTGTTCAAGGGAAGCTCAACAGTGCTTGACACCCCCTCCAAACTGCTGACAGCAAGAGGAGAGCAAGGCTTGTCAATAAATCTTGCTCTTCACTTTATTTCACTGATACAATTAAGCCATTTGCAGAGCACAAGCTCAGTGCTTCAAATACCCTCTAGGTAAATATTTTCCATTCCAAACATGCCGCTGTTTGTACCATCTGTTGGGCTCTGTCTGCTCTCAGTTGCTTGATGTTAGTTAACACAGACAAGCTATTTATTAAATTCCACAAAGAGTAGCTTTGCTTCAACAAAAGCCTTTACTTTCGGGGGTTTTGTTTTAATACAGCTTTAGAGCTGACAAAATGCAGCAGCAGGGCCCAGAGCAAGCCAGGAGGGCAATAAGGATACACAATCTTGCCACCACTATCTGGCAGATGTCCTTGATCTTGTCCAGGGCTGAGCACCCAGGTACCTCCTGCCAAGAGGTTTCCACCACAGCCCAGGCAAGTTGGTACAAGATAAGGCAGGGGAAGGATTCACAGAGTGGCAGCTGACGCCCTGAAACCACCTGGGCTGCAGGATAAAGCCCACAACTGGAATTAGCATCAGTGAAAGTGGAGCACCCTCTCGTTTATCCAGGGATAAAAGGACACACACACCTGCTGTTGGCACAGAGAGAGGAAAACTGCTCTGCACTCCTGCCCAGCAGCTCATCCAAACACTGTTTTTCTCACACCAGCAATCTCCATAAGGTTCATGGCACAAACACACTGGTATCAGCACTGGTGTGGCAGCAGGACCAGGGCAGTGGCTGTTCCCTGTGCTGGGCACTGCTGAGGCCACACCAGGAATCCTGGGGTCACTTTTGGGTCCCCTCACCACAAGAAAGACACTCGAGGGCTGGAGTGTGTTTGGAGAAGAGAACAAAGCTGGGGAAGGGTCTGGAGCTCAAGTCTGATGAAGGAGGTGGAGAAAAGGAAGCTCAGGGGGACCTCACTCTGCACAACTCCCCAGCAGGGGACAGGTGAGGGTCAGTCCCTTTTCCCAGGTAAGCAGCTACAGGAACTGGCCTCAGCTTGTCTCAGGGGAGGTTTAGGCTGGATATCAGGAAAAATTTCTTCACAGAAAGGTTTGTCAAGCACTGGCAGAGCTGCCCAGGGCAGTGGTGGAGTCCCCATCCCTGGAGGGATTTAAAAGTCAGGTGGATGTAGCACATGGGGTGGCTTGGTAGTGCTGGGGGAATAGTTGGACTTGATCTTACAGGGCTTCTCCAACCTAAGTGATTCTGTGCTTGTTCAGCACTGGGAAGTCTTAGGAAACCAAAGCATTTCTTGCAATATTTGTGAGGAGATGTTTTTTGGGATAAAAGCTGGCACACGCCATGGCCAGAGGAAAATGACCTTGGCTCCACCAGACTCCAGAAACTGCAAGTTTTCCCGTAAAATCACCGGCTTCTAACGCACACACACACATCTATTATCTCCAAAGCCAGAAGATAACAAATTATCTTTACAACACCTTCTTCCAAAGTGCCTGTAAAGGATCAAAGGTTTCCTCCTTCCAGCAGGAGGGGGCTGGGGCAGGACTCTCAGCATTACTCAGCAGCTCTGCACCTTCCCATCCTTATTCCCAAGGAGACCCTGAGGCTTCCCCAGCTCCTTCCTTCACACACTCATGTACAGACCTGCCCTGCTCACACCACCATGAACTATTTCAGAGGCATTTAGACACCCAATCAGCAAGCTCAGGCTTTTGGGGTCAAGCATTTCCCCTTTCCCTGCTCTCCATGCAAGCAGAGACCAGATCTGACAATTTGTTCTTCAACCACCACTCGCTTCTGTGCACAGGGAATTGGGAAGTGATACTTCTCAAAATAGGAATGTTAAAAAAAAATAAAAAAAGATCACAGAACTTTCTCAAAATAATACTACAAATAAAAGCCAAATCTAGCAGCTGTATGGCCAAGGCTGAGTTTAGGTTCTGTCTGAGCAGCAGTTCCACATGTGTAGTTTTTGAGCATCAAGGGGTCTCCTGCCACCAGGACCCATCCAGCAACATGAGCCAGGTACAGATTCAAGCCAGGACTCTTGGCTCAGCCAGGCAAAGGCATTAAACACACAAAACCACACCCCAAGTCTGCTTGTGCCCAGCACCTGGCTGGGAGGAGGAATCAGGCCATGCCTGTGCTGTAATTCCAGTTGTCTGTCTGGGAAGTTAATAGAGGTTTGTACAAGCCATGATCCTCCATGGCAGCTCAGGCTTACCACACACAAAAGCCATTTACACAAGTGTGAAGCTGCTGTGCAGCTCAACAAAGGGCTTGGGACAGCTGTTGTGATCTATTGTATAAAGATATATATTTTCACAGTATAATCTGCACCTCAGAGCCACACTGAGAGCAGCTCAGAGAGCAGCTACCAGCCCCTGCAGCCAAGGGGCAGGTAGGACACAACAGCTCAAATTTGCTCAGGATTTTGCCATGGCTCTTTCAGGGAGCACAGCACCCTTTCCCAGGGCACAGGGATTTGGCATTTCCAGCACAACTGTTTGCACATCCTCCAGATGGGGGTCCCAGAGCTGCCCCATCACCCACTGCTCCATTTGCTGACATAACCCACAGGCAGCATCATTCCCAAAGTCAGCTCTGCCAAAACAAGGCCAGGTGAAGGGTCTCAGGGTATGTCACTGACACAGCTTAATCCTGTTCTGATGCAAGAATAAGTTGCATAATTAGCATAATTCATTCTAAATCTTCTGCACCTCCCCTTGCCATGCTCTGTTACTTTAACTCAAATAAAACAAGCTCAGCAGCACCCACAGCAATCATGCAGTTGACCACTCTCTGGTCACACATGAGGCAAAGCCCCAAATTCTAATTAAAAAAATAAATTTGAAGATCATTGCTTGATAAATTTGGGGCTCCTCCAGCCCCTTCATTTTTACATCCTATTCCAAGCATGGAGGGAATTCTTCCCTCCAGGATGGGGAGGCCCTGGCACAGGTTTCCCAGAGAAGCTGTGGCTGCCCCATCCCTGGAAGTGTCCAAGGTCAGGCTGGAACAACCTGGGAGAGTGGGAAGTGTCCCTGCCCATGGCAGCGGGATGGAATGGGATGAGCTTTAAGGTCCTTTCCAAACCCAGATCATTCTGGGATCCTACAAGAGAGGAGAGCAGGTATGAGCAGCAGCTCCTCAGTACTCAAATTCCTCTCATAGTTACACAGCAACGTGCACAGAGAAAACAGCTGGAATGAAACCTTCTCCCTCTCCCAGTGTAGACAGTAAATACAACCACACCAATACACATTCCTGTGCTGTGCATTCTTTTTTTTATTTTAAAAAAATCAATGTAAAATAAGAGGAGACACAAACAAAAGAAGAAAAGGCCTTTGGTCCAGCTTTTTTTTTTTTTTGCCTGAGCACAGATTCTGTGAAAGTATGAATGGCATCCCAGTACTGGGGCAGCTAATGCTCATTCAAAAAAACAACCCAGGTTTTTACATGCAAGAGCTGCAAACAGCCAAGGGAAAGACCTGAGTGTATTAACTGTCTGTGCATCCCAGGAGAGGCAAAATCACACACAAGAAAGTTTCAAACCTACCACTCCTCCACTGGGTCTCCAGATCACCTGGTGCTAAAAGCTTCTCTCCAAATTTCTCACCAAAGGAGCCACAGCAATGAAGAAGCAAAAAAAAAAAAAAACCACCCAGCCTTGAAGGGTGAGCAAGTCACTCAGAGAGACTTAAGCAGGTTTGTAGAGCTGAATTTATTAACCTTTGTACCCCCACACCCCCAGGGTGCAAAATTATCCCACAACCTGAGCCATGAACAGCCCAGCAGTGTCACACTGGTGCTTTCACCAAGTTTCCATCCACGTTGAACCAGGTCCCACAGGAATTTGGGGAAGGGGAACATGTGTGCACAGAGGGGATGGCACAGGATGAAGACAAGAAACCTCAAAATGAATGAATCTGGAAAATTTCCTACAGCAAACGTACCACTGAAGCTTTCCTGAAGGAATATATTAAATTCATGGTAAGGATATTAACCTTGTTCATATTAGAATTTCTTTCCACTACAAATTTAAATCAGGCAAAGATATTCCCAGTATGAACAGCATAAAAATTACTTTATCCGGTCTTATTTTTAAATGTGTATTTAAGGGATGAGAATGGAACTCTCCTGCCAACAAAGACAGGTATTAACCCAAGAGAAATCTATTTAGATTCAGACTTCTTAAGCAGACAAGATTTTAGTGAAGTATGTGCTGTCCTTTACCCTGTTGCAAAAGGAACAAAGGAAGAGGAAATGACTAATCAAGGCAGCAGCACATTAATATATTTTGGTATGTGGAAAGGGAAAATTGTAGCTGGTATTTTTAACATTCCCAATAAAAGAATGAACTGCCATAGGTGCACCAGCCACCACAGAGACTTGGCAGCTCCAGGGAGGGGAAACTAAAAAGAAAGAAAAAAAAAAGTGGAGTTGTGTCCTGAAGGAGAGTTCTGTATTTTCCATTCCTCAGCACGAGCTCTGCTGGAAGGACAGCCTGGAAAGGACTCCTGGCTGGGGCCAGCAGCAACATCTGAGTGATAACAGGTGCACCTTGACTGAACCACAGGGAAAACCCAGCCTGGAGAGGTGTTCCAGAGGGGAAAGGTGAGAGTCTCCTGGAGCACTGCCACCAGCACACAACCCTGCAAGTCCCACCCCAGCTCAGCTGGGTGCCCTCACCCACAGGCTGATAAGAGAACACAAGAGAAGCGTCAGGTGCCACTCAGGACTCAGAGATAAGTCACAGCTCACCCACATGCCACAAACCCCATCCCATATCATCCCAAGCTTAATTCCTCAAAGCTCCCCATTCCCTGAATATACAAAGGGGCCAAGCTACCAACAAACCACTGCACCTTCACATCCTTCCTTGCAGCAACTTGGCCCCTGCACCCACACAAGCCAAGCCACTGATGTCCCAGTACAACTGGATTTAACAGCCGTTTTTTAATCCCAGGCTTCTCCCAAGGAAAGCTCTGTGGGGCAGCCACAAAAAAAGCTTTCCTTCAGAAGCCTGAAGGACTATGAAACACAAAATTAGAGCTTCCAAACCCCTTCCTGAAAGGGATCAAACCCAATCAGCCTGGCAGCAGCCCACCACAGTCATTTGTGCAGTGGGATGGCACAGCACAGGAAGAGGAGCTGGATCACTGCCTGTGTGTCCAGCTCCAATTGTTCCCACACTCCACAATTAAGGGCTACAATTCACCCTTTTTCCAATGCCCCAAAAGCTCCAACACTGTTGGATGCAAAGAGACACAGAGAAACCAACATTTAATGTTCTTGCAGAGGGATTTGTGCTCAGCCACCCCCATAACACGTCCAGAAGCCTGAAGCTTAAGCAGGTCTTTGCCCTGGCATTGCAAAATGACAACCCCAGTCATTCCAGCACCAAGATTTTCCCATTATTTCTGTTCAGTGTGCTGTTAGACACAGTTATACAAAGAGATTGGACCACTGACAAGAAAAAAACCACCAAAAAAGCTTCGTTAACCTCTGGGTGACTCGACAATCCCATTGTTAAACAGCAATGCACAAAAGGAGAGGCCGACAGCAGACAGATGCTCTCATCTCCCTGGATTCCTAGAGGAAAATGAGATTGACCTGCCTTGGGAACAGGCTGCAAGTTACAGGAGAGTTGTTAACTCACACAGGGAAACCAAAAACCTTCAGTGGCTGCGAATCTGGGTGCTTTCATGTGGCTCCTTCTGACTGCCTGGAGTTTGAGGATATTATTTACTGTACACATGAAGCCTAAGCAGTTGAGAGATTTCAGTTGTCTCCAAAGAGAAAACGTGTGATTGCTGCATCAAAGTTACTGTGGTGTGACACAGAGGTGGCTAAATGAGAGCACCAGAAAGCAGCAAGTGAAACAGGACTGCTGTACCCCATCATCAGGATGAGTCCTCATAATTCTCCAGCTGGAAAGGGAGAGAAACCAACAGAGGGGATGTTTTCTCCCTTCTCACTACATACAGTATGATAAAAAAGAGTGGGAGGAAAAAAGTAGGCATCAGTTAAACAACCAGAGTTCACAGAGTGAAAACAGATTTTCAAACATGCCAAGAGTTTAAAACTCAGGGGCATGCAGATAGTTCTCAATCCCAAGATTTTACAAGGGCAGCTCCAGCTCAGGCTGGATGACAGGAGGAATGCAGACTCAACATATGGAAATCAGACTTACTGTAAGTTGACAGAGGCATCATAAATCAAGTTATCATCAACATGCCCAGCACAACTACCAAACCAGGATTCAGGGAGTACTTTGAGCCTCCCAGGCTGGAATTACCTCCTCTTCAGCCTACACAGCTGGGCAGGCACTGCATCAGCACGCCTACTTCTGTTTTTAATGCTCCATACCACAGCTGTGGGTCAGAAAAGACACAAAAACACTGGAAAACCCAAACAGCCAGGCTTGAGGAGGGGTTATTTGCTACCCTCCCTTCCCCTGTGCACATTCAGCCACACTGCTCTGAACTACACCCAAGAACAGGGGCTGTGCCCAGTGGGTTGGTTTCCTCCTGCTCCCACCTTGCAGGGTGGGGCTGAGGCCAGAGGACAATGCTGGCCTGGGAACAAATGGGCAGCCAGGGGCCACGAGCTGCATTTTGGCTGCAAG
Organism: Neodrepanis coruscans; assembly: GCA_013400695.1. Lineage (NCBI taxonomy): Eukaryota > Metazoa > Chordata > Aves > Passeriformes > Philepittidae > Neodrepanis > Neodrepanis coruscans. Next base: position 36,610 of record VYZS01056152.1, read on the forward strand.
GCAGAAAAATGCTCTCAGTCCTCAGCCCAAGGAGGTGCTCAGGGCTGTGAAGGTGAACCTGCAGCCTCTGCACTTTATTTCACCCAACCATACACACCACTGCACTGAGCTGGAGAGGAACCAGAGCCCAGGACTGCAGGGAATATGTTTGAACTGATACCACTCTTGTGCTGGTAGCAATCGATGAGTTTGGATCCATAGTTACATTAGGAACAACACCTGCTAAAGAGGGCTGGATTTTGTTTCAACTGTGTATTAAATTTAAAATCATTTGTGGGATTAAAGCATCGTTCATGCTCCATTTACAAACCCTCCAAACACAGGGGATGTTCAGAGGCACACTCAGGACTGAGTCTGAACCACAGAAGCTTCTGCTGCTGCTGGGCTTCCTACAACACTGATATTTTGACTTTCTGCTCCGGCACAAATCTGTACCAGCTGAAGGCTGAACAGGCTTCCATCACCAAGACTTCCACAGGAGATAGCAGATAGTTTTGACTGCTCCATAGCAAAGCTGTCCTTCAGCATTTATCTGAAAGCTTGTAATGATACAGGGACCAAGACAGCACTTCTCTTTCCAACCCTTCACTGCTGTAGAACACGGTGCTGTCACTACTCCTAGAAACATTTCAAGATGGTCTGGGAACCTTTAGAAGCAGTCCCTGCAGCACTGGCACCATACAAGTTACCCCAGAGCATTTCAAAGTATAAATTGCACCATGAGCTGGAGCTTTTAGAGTAATTTAACAAGCACAGCATCAAGTTTAAGAAATTGCTGCTGAACTGGGGCTGTTTCCCTGCTGAGACAGGTGAAGTGATAAGGTCTCTCTGCCCTCCTTTGAGACACTGCACATGGCCCATTTATTGAGGGCAGCACTAAGAGCTTAAATCATCCCCCAAAACACTTCCTGCACTACAACAGGGACTTCACTGGCTACAGCTCCTCTGAGACACCATCCCTGCACCTTCCACACCCAGGAAATGTGCTCCTAAAAAGCAGCACCACACATTCCTCTCCATTTCTTTTCACCTTGTTAACCTGTCCATGCTCCACTGGTAAAGGTACTCACAGATAAAGAACTGATACACAGGTGGAGTCATCTCCTGGTGCCATCACACAGATCCTTCAGGATTTGGGCAGGCAGCTTAAGAAGGTCACATGTACTCAGGAGTTGGCAGAGTATTTCAGCAGACCCCAAGGCAATACTTGCATCTTGTCTCACACACCCAAAGCAGGATGTCAGGCTCCCCTCCAGCACCAGGAAAAAGGCTCCAGCTCCTCCACAGACTTGCTTCACACCTGAACTACACCTGGGCCATGTGATGAAGGATTTTCCTTTTACCAGGTTCCTCATGTGGCCATTGATTCCCCAGGGGAGTGAAACTGTAATGTTGAGAACTGGACAACACCACACAAAAAAAAACCCCAAAAGATGTGTTCAAAGTTCACCTCTAAGAGCTCCTTGGTTTTCTTCAGTTGTGATCATAAGCACCAAGTTCACAGGAATCCCTGAAGGCACTGAGAACAGTGAAATGCATATTTCAAGAGTTTTGAGCTCAAGTCAATAACCCAATATCCGAGTTCTCCCCAAAAACAAGCCTCTTAACAGATGCACACACCCCCACCCCAGCACACCCATCTTTGCAGATCAGCACAGCACTGATCTGAACTCCAGAACATGCCAGGTTGTTAAAAGCACACAGAAATGCTCAGCAACACAAACCCAAAGCAATTGAGGTCATTCCTCTCACGCTTCTCTGGGTTCCCACTCCTTTTGCTTTGCTGTCCCACAATCTGCTGCTCCTCTGGCATGCAAGGATTGAACAAACACTTCACTGCAGCCACACAGATCTAAACTTATTTGCCTCCAAGTTAAAACTCCAGCTATTACTCCAGTAGCCTGTAATGGGGGGCAGGGATTAAGAAATCTACCTAGAAATAGGTACACCAGACCTGAAGCCAAGAAATTCTTCTTTTGGTGCACAAACAGCAAAGAAAAGAGGCAGAAACTCGGGGATGGAGGGTGGGGGGCTGAAAAGGCAGGCTTGTAATGGAAACATCTGACCAAGAATTTTCACAAGCCTTTAAAACTTCTGAAACCCAACCCTTTGCCAGCACTTCTCACATGCCTCAGACTGCAGACCATGTTATGCAAGGGGTGATTGTGCCTCCACAACCCTCCCTTCCACCCACAGCACTCCACACCTCCCTGGATCTGGGGAAGGAGTGTACCTGTTCCTCCCACACCTGGCTCAGGGTACTGGCACCTGTGTAGAGAAAAAGCCTGGCTCTGTTGTGCATCTTGAGCCAGTCTCTAACTCCTTAAAAGCTGCTTCAAAAAAAAAGAAATACATCTGGTTTTACACACACGCACACACCAAGCTGTAAAAAGGTTCCCTAAATTTAGCACGCAACCCAATCCCGGTGGTGTAGATATGGAAGTGACCTCAGGGGAAGGTAACAAGGGGGAACTGTAAATATTCCCATTGAGCTCCCAAGGGAAAGCTCAGGGAACCCAGTAAAATACTGACACAACCCCCATAAATCTTCCTTGAAGCCTGGTGGTTTCCAAGGCTTTGAGATGCCACCTCTGCCTGTGTCCTGGACAATGTTCCTCACTGGAATCTGGGAGAGGCCTGGGAGGAACCTCCTCAGCACTCACTGGGGGCAAAGAGTTTTCCCTGAACTTGGAAAAGTGGAGCTTGATGGACTTCCACTACCACTGCTCTAAACACAAAACCAGGCAGCAGAGAGAAAAAGCAGCACAGCCCTTTATCGGTCCATCACAGCTGGAGCCCAACAGGTATTTCACCAAGCAAAGGTGTGACACAGGAGACAGGGTTTACCCATAAACTCCACTTTCTGCCAGTTCCCAGCACCACCCCCCCAGAGAGCCACAGACACTGCCTGGTCCAAGAGAAGGACACCCCAAATCTCCCTGGAGGACTGCAAGTTAAAGGAGGCAGAAGAGCTCCCACACAGCCACAGGGAAAAGGGCCCTTCCTGGCACAGCACCCTAAAATCTCATCACTTCACAGACCTGAAAATGCCCTGTGAGAGATCCACTGGGTATGAGCTGCTGTAGCCATGGTGATACTCACTCTCAGGTACTCCAGGAACTGAAGCAGAGAAGGACAGAAGAGATGCTGCAACTGGATTTATCTACTTGGTTTAAGGTCCATAGAATTCAAGGCAATGCCTACATGAAAGCCAGGCTGGGATGTCTCCACACAACACAAGTGATGACTTGGTGGACACAGCAGCACTAAACACCACAGCAGCCCTTCAAACAAGTTTGGGAGGCAGAAGCACCATCAGTTTCTGGGGCCAGACTTGGCCTCTCACTCAATGCTGCAGCAGAGACCCTGAGAGGAAAACACATGTGGGAACAGTCTTGGCTGCCACAGGAAAGCAGTTCCATATCACATCACAGAATGATTTGAGTTGGAAGGGACCTTAAAATTCATCTCATCCCAACCCCCTGCCATGAGCAGGGACACTTCCCACTATCCCAGGCTGCTCCAACCTGGCCTTGGACACTTCCAGGGATGGGGCATCCACAGCTTCTCTGGGCAACCTGTGCCAAGGCCTCCCCACCCTCACAGGGTATTCCTCCTAATTAGATATTCCTCCTAATATCTAATCCAAATCTCTCCCCTTGCCCTATCCCTCTCTACCATAGCTCACCCACCAGCTGCCTGCCAGGGGCACAGGTCACACAGATGGGACCAAGAGAAGGCCACCAGTGATCTCTTGGCATCTTCACCTGCAGGTGCTTGGCTTTCCCCTCTGTAAAACAGGAAGGCAAGAGCCATGCAAGAGCCTGGCAGTGGCACAGGGCAGGGGCCTGGTGGAGAAAGATCCTGCAAGTCATCAGCTCTGAATATTCCTGCTGCCCAGCACTCCCCACCCGAGGTGTGGGAACCATTCACTTCCTCCAGCAAACTGGAATTCATTCCTTTTAGTGGCCAAGCCTTTTCAACTTGAAACTCCACAGCAAACAGACTGAGGTGGGGGGGACGGGAGGGGAGTACTCCTGGCCAGTGGTCAGATCAAACTGGTAATAATAAAATGAGGAGCTGGCTGATATTACAGGCTCTCTGAGCAGTCAGTCATGATCCAGTCCAATCCTGGCAGGCTCCCTGAAGAGCTGCACCTTGTGCAATAGCTTAGTCATCATCTTCCTTGACAGCTACGCACTTGCAAACAGATTACGAGTCCACTCACATTTTCCCATGAAAAGGGGAGCAGCCTGGTGCCAGCTGAGGAGCAGGAGCTTGTCCCTTGCAGGGGAGGAGATAGTGCTTTTATCTCCCAGACTCAACAACTTCCTTCCTGTGCAGCAGCAGGCAGACAAAAGACACCTTTTCACACCACAGACAGGAATGAGATGTACTAAAATTTGTCACAACCCCGAAATAGAACACCCTCCTTTCAGCTTTCAGTCCACACCAGAGAGTGCAAAGCAGGAATTAACATTTCTTCTACAACAAAACTCTGGCAGGGTGGGATTTGGAAGCCAAAGAGTAAGGAGCCCAAAATAACTCAGTTTACGTTGCTCTGGCAGCCCAGAGAAAGTTGATAACACTGGACTGAGGTACTTCCCCTGCGCAGGATGAGAGCTGGATTGTTTTTGGAAGCACCATGAATCACGGGCATAAATATACCATTCTTTTAGGAGCCTCCAGCAGCCATGGAATTCTGTACTCCAGCTTTTATTTTCCCTGGGCCATTCAACACATGCTCAGCGAGCTGGGCACCAGACAGGCAGGCTGAGAGGCTCAGCTACTCCATTTAGAGGGGCAATCCCCAAAACCAGAGCTTGTGTTTTGAGATTCAACACATCAACACACCTCTCCCCGGAGAGAAAGAGCCCTCCCTGCTGCCCCATTAGTCATCCAAGTCCAACTCGAAGGAAACGAGGAGTTTTGCTCCGTTTCCTCAACTTTGCAGCACAAAAGGGCTCAAAGATGTTTCCTGCAGCAGGGGAGCTGTTAGTGATGCAACCAGCGGTGATTTTTGCAGGATTGCCTGGCTGATCCAGGCAGATCCAGACAGGGAAGCCAGGAGGGAGGGTGTCCAATGGGAAAGAGAAAAAAAGGAACAAAAAAACCCACAAGCAGCGCTGCTTTCTGTGCTTTACAACCACTGAAAACCCTGCACACTCCTGACAGCGAGGAGCTGTTAATGCTCACAGAGGGCAACACTATTTATAATAAGGATTATTAAGGGCAAGAAAATGAGTAGCTTGCCCACATGACTAATTTACAGACACTTTCTCCGAGCTGTAATGCAGCCTCGGTGATACACAAGCAAAGATGAGCATTCATTTGGAAAAAAAAAGAAAGAAAAAACGTTACTCCTCTAAATTATTCTTCTTGGAAATTAAAAAGGGGAAGGAATTACTTACTCTCTTCAGTAACAGCAATTTAGAGCTGTGAATTTTGGTGGCCACAAAATGTTAAGAAAAACAAAGAACGCTGCAGAAAATAAGTAACTATTTTGATTACCCCACAAACCTTTTAGCTCTCCTTTCCCTCCCACCCCACACACACTGCACAGCAAAACCCAAGGCTTGAAGCACCTGAACTACATATTGGAGGATGTAGTTGGAAGGAGACAATGTTATTTATTTGTGTTAGTTACAAAGCTCTCCAGAGTTCTCATGTGCATCCGTGCAACAGACACCATTTCTCTTTTCCCCTGTTTCCTACAGTATCCAAGAGGCCTTTTTTCTAAAAAAAAACAAACCACCTTTAGTTAATTTGGAAGCATTAAAAAGGATCATGAGATTTGCATTCTTTAGCACCTCAGATTATTACAGTTTCCACTACCCTGCCTTCCCCTTCCAACTCCCCACCAAGCCTCAACTAAAGACCCTTCATATTTAAGTGGACTTGGGCATTTCTTGCACCGAGACACTGGAGCATCCAGGCCAACAAGATGGGAAGGCAGCAGAATTCCTGCACTCCCAGGAGATCTCTCTTTGATTTTGCTGCATGGAGAGATGCTGCTCCAAACCTGCCCTCTGCCCTGGACCTATATTTAGGGGCTGGGCTGACCCAACAGTGCCCCTGTAAGCTCATTTATGGAGATTCACTTATTCATTCTAATGTAATCTAATTAAGACTGCAGCAGGTACAGCAGTGACCAGGAGAGGATGAGCTCAAACACAGGGAACACAGTTCAGGTGCTGCTTAGTTCTCACTTGGAGGGTTAAAAACACCCTTGCAGAGGAATGGCAGGAAGTGCAGATGCCTTTGGAGTGTCTCAGAGCTGCACCTGGATCCAATTGGCTTCTCCCCTCCACCAGATAAAAGACAATTCCTCAACTGGCAGAAGCAGCAGCAGAGTTCCAGACCAGTGCATGGTGCTTATCAATGGGAGGGGCTGCTGCTCCTGCTCTGAAATCACTGGAAATGGGGGCCAAAAAAAAGCAGGAATCCGAGTCTCTCAGGCAGTGCCCAAGCCAGCAGGCACAGATGTGTTCCCAAACTACAGACCACAGGCATCAGCCTGGAAAAAGTGCCAACAAGTCCACACTGTAAGAAAATACTTTAAAGGCTCCACTCTGGCAAAGAAATAGGAAGTTCTCAAAGCTCCCAAGTGCCCCCTTCTCCTGCAACCAGCTGCAGCTCAGGCATGCGAACAGGAAGAAGCTTTTACATTTCTAAAAACATAAATAAATACTATTTTCTTAAAAAAAAAAAAACACAGTCTTGGTGTGTTTAATTTGCTTGGACATCTTGTATAACGATGAGAGAAGAAACAGATTCCTAGGAGTCATGGGCTGGTAATTCTCCAATCTATCATCTCCATAGTTTATGCACTTCATTAACAAGAAGTGATTTGTCTGGGACAGATTTAGTCCAGCTACTCCCTGCCTCGTTAGCCTGAAACAATCACCCAAGGAATGTCAAAATGTTTGTGAGCCTGGTGCAGTGAGCAGCATCCCTCCAAAATATTCCTGTTTTTAAAAACAGTCCAATCCTGCTGCTTTGCCAACACAGAGCAGGAAGCTTGAGAGCCAAACACAGATGCATGAAACTCCCTTGGTATTAAAAAGGTTTTGATGGGCAAAGGCAAAAGGTTGTCACTGACAAGGAAACCCTGAGAATATTGATAAGAGAACAACATGAGGAGACTGAAAGTCTTTGACTTGTCTGGCCTGTCAAAACAAGGGGTCAAGAGGGGATCTGATTGCTCCCTCTAATTACCTCAGGGAGGGAAAACAATCATTTAAACCAAATGGAAACACTCGAACCAAAAACAAATTGCACGAACAGGCCATGAACACCGTGAGGGTGGGAATTCAGAGGCTGCTCCAAGACTCAGCAGAGGCTCTCCAGTGGGATGGGGGCAAGGAATAAACTGGTCAAGCTTCACCTGGGAAGTGGTTGTGTCATGACAGGCACCCACAGCTCGGATGGGTGCCACAAATGGGGAAACTAAACTTGATTTGGGCTCTCTGCCGCTCTCAGGTGCTGCCACAACTCCGGGAGCAGAGAGCAGGGATGAAGAATTACCTCCTGCTGCCACTGCCTTCTGCTTCCTCCTCATCCCTCCGGGACAGCACAGCGGGAATTCACAGCATTTACTCAGGCACATCCCTGGGGAATGACCAGGGAACTAAACTTGGGAGCTGAAGCCTCGCAGAGTCAATGGTGAGAGGTGGGTGCCTTGGCAGCAGCAGGGGAAAGGATTAGGAGCAACCAAGTTTGATGCTTAAAATAAAAAACACATGTCCTCTCCCCCTTGTCCTCATGCTTAAAGGGTTTTGGGTATAGATTCAATGCAGTTCTGGCCATCACCTCTGAAATTCACAGGCAATTCCAGTTTCCAAGGTATTTCATTAGCCCTGGGTTTACAGTGCCAACATCAAGCAATGATTTGACACTTTTGAGGCAAAACCACCTAATCTTCAACAGCAAGAGCAGATGATGCAAATGGAAGCTGTTACACAGTCAGCCAAGTAACACCAGTTTTACACAGGCTTGAGCAAGTCTCTCCCTTTTCTTCAGGGGGTTTCAAAAGCAAAGCAGTCATCAGGGGGTTTATGACAGTGGTGGGTAAAATGCCAAATTAAAACCCAATTCTATCCTTCATATCCTACTGCTGCTACTTCTGAGAGCAGAAATCACCTTCTTGAAACCAGCTAAAAAACAGAGGGGAGGGAGGGGGGGCAGGAGAAAAACTAACCAAAAAGGTATTTGGTAATAACTCCACCAGAGAATTGGTGTTTCTGTCCAAACCCCAAACCCCAACCCTTCGCTGCTGCAGTGACACACAGAAGTTATTTCAATCACAGCACACAGAAAGCAGCATCAGCATATGAGGCAAGAGAAAAAATATGTGGCAAAGCGAGTTGCATGGCCTGTTCAGGGGCAGGAATTACAGTGCAGTTACAGGGAAGAGGTCCACGAGGCAGAGAAACACTTCCAGCCCGAGCCAAACTGCAGGACCACAGCAATCCACAGAGAGAGCAGCGAGGGAGGCACCTGAAAGGAGGTGTGACACGGGAATTAAAGTCCCTTTTAACTTCTGCAGCAGCCAGTGCAGACTAACCCAGGGAGGCATTTTTGCCTTGTCATGGGTAAAGAGATGTCAAATACAACTTTTCAGTTACGTCCACTGAATACTGTTTGGGTTGTCAGACAGAGGCAGCGATGGAAAGAGCAAAGAAAGGGAGGGGAAAAGGTGATTTTGAACAGAAAAGAGCCACAGCAGGGCATCAGCTCCACTCCTTTTTCACAGAGCAGGAAAAGATCTTTGAGGTTTTCTACCAGTGACCTCAAAATACACAGCAGAGCCTTCTGGGGCGGGGAGGGGGAGGAAAGAAAGGTTATAAAATGACAAATCTAATGCACACGAGTGTCTGCCCATCACTGGAGAGCAGCACTTGGCACTGCCCAAGGCAGAAAAGATGCTACATTACTCTTATTAACCACCTACTTAAAATACCCCATCAGCCGAAGTCAGCCGGGTACAAAAGGTGTAGCTTTGCCACCTTAACTATTTTACCCTCCCCAATAACCACTGGAGGAAGGGATCAAGCTACAAGTAAAGGGGGGGGGGGCATTAACACCTCCAGGGTTAACACAGCCGCACTCAACCCATACCGGGGCCATCCCAAAGGGCAGGGGCAACCTTAAAAATAAATAAAAAAATACCCTGTGGCGACGGGGGAGCAGCAATTTGCGAGCATCTCCCTCCGCCCCGGCCGGACCGCCGCGATGGAGCGCAGCGCTCGCCAAGGCTCGCACGGCCACCCGAGCGCTGCAGCGCCCAGCCCTCCACAAACCTCGCCCGGGGCTCCCACGGCGCCGTAAATCGCATTTCGGAGAAGGGCAGGAAAGGGGGGGTGGGTTAAATTTTGGCACAGCGGGCGGACACAGCGCCTTTGACCCCCCTTCCCACCGCCCAAGCCCTGCGGGGAGATGCGCTCGGGAGGCACCGGAGCCCCCACGGGACCCTCCAATGGAGCTCCCCCCGGCCCCGCGGCAGCGCCTCGTCCCCGGACCCTTCCCGGACCCTCCCGGCAGGGCCGAAACCCCGGGCCCGCCGCGGCCTTGGACCCTCCGCCGCTCCCCGGAGGCCCCGGCCCGACCCCCGGCGCTCCCCGGGCGGACTCACCGAGACGGCGGCGGGCAAGGCCGAGCTGAGCCGAGCCAAGCCAAACCAAGCCGGGCCGAGCTGAGCTGAGCCGNCCGGGGAACCCCCGCGGGGACACCGGCACCGCCCGCCCGGGGCCGCCGGGGGGTGACCCCGGGAGTGGGGACATCGCCCGCAGCCGGCCCGTCACTCACTCGAAGCCGGCCCGTGCCCCGGGGATGGACCCCCGGGAGGTTCCCGGCGCTGGGGATCCACCCCCGCGCGGGGATCCATCGCCTTCTCCTGGGGTTCACCCGCGCGGGTGTCCCCCCCCTCATGCGGGTCCCCCAGGTGTCTCCCCACCCCGACACCGCACACGGACAAGGGGAACCCACCCCGACCTCCCACATGCGGGAATGCCCACCCAGAGCCCCATTCATGGAGAGGATCAGCCGTCCAGACCTTCCCCACGCGGGAATCCCCCACCATGGACAAGGATCCTCCGCTCGTGGATTCCCAGGCATGTCCCCACGCAGACCCCACACAAGGATCACCCACCCCGATATTCCCCAGGTGGGGATCCTCAGGGATTTCCTTACCCAGACCCCACCCATGGACCGAGATCAGCCACCCAGACATTCCCCACGCGGGGATCCCAGGTATCTCCCCCCCCAGCCCCCACCTATACACAGGGATCACCCACCCGGACCTCTCACACACAGATGCGGATCCCCACCCAGCCACCATCCATGGACAGGGATCACCCACCCAGATATCCCCCACATGGCCATCCCCAGGCATCTCCTCACCCAGACCCACCCACGGACAGAAATCACCCACACACACCCACAGAAATCCCTCATGCAGGGATCTCCAGGGATCTCGCCACCCAGACCCCACCCATGGACAGGGATCACCCATCCAGACCTCCCACGTGCAGGAATCCTCCCATCCAGGTTTCCCACACCTATGGGTACATCCACCCAAACCCCACCCAAGCCTGGGAATCACCTCCCCCACACAGGTATCCCCGGGGATCTCCCCACCCATGTGTGGGGACCATCCTTCCCAGACCTACGCGATGCAGGGATTCCACTGCTCAGACCCACCACTCACAGGGATCACCCATCCAGACCCTCCCACCTTCCCTAACTAGACCCCTCAGTTCCAGCCAGTTCCCAACACATCCCTCTCCATCCCCTTTCCCAAAGCTGGCAGGGTAGGCAGTTGTGGGGATCCTACACGTCCAGGGCGAGCAGGGATAGTACATCCCAAGTTCTCCCCCAGGGCACCTCCCCATGACCACGAACAGGGCTTGTCCCTCAGTTTCCCTTAAATGCCTTAAAACTGTCTGGATCCGCAGCATGGAGCAGCCCTACCCACAGGAAAGACATACCAGTGCTTACTCAATGACATCCCACCAGTCTGTGGAGTCTGCAGGGTGGGGAGATTAACCGGATTTTTTCAGTTCTGACTTCTTCAAGCCCTGACTTTCCCTTCCCTCTGACGTGGATCCTTCCCGAAGTGCTCACAGGGCAGTTTGCTTTCTCCTGCACGAGCCCAGCGGCCGACCACGGATCTGTGGGTACCCACGGGGATGGAAACTGATGCTTTCTCACATAGTTACTCGGGGACAACAAAACAGCACAAGAAGCCACCGAGGGCACCCGTCCAGCTCCATCGCTGGAGCACTGACATTAACTCTCAGCTTCCCAGAATCCCGAACATCAGTGGGAAAAAACAAACTCCTGCACACGAGAAAATTCACCTGATTTTTGGCAGCAGGAGTGGGGGCAAGTGGGTCGGGGCTGATGCTGGACAGCACCAGCACCCTGAGCCCGGCTGTGGTATCCACAGTGGCTGGTTGCAGCCGGGAGGCAGCTGACTAAAGGGAATTATCCCAGCACAGCAGGAAGGCTGGCATCACCCCAGGGCTTTGCACGCACCCTCCCATCATTTCCCCATCATTTCTTCAGACCTCTGGCGATGGAGAGCCTGGTTTGACTTGCAGGCCCTGTCGCTCGGAGCAAACCATGTGTTTATTTGTCCCATTATTTAGAGAAATCAAGCGCTCCGCAACGTTCCGGATCAAGGAAGGATTTGCATGGAGCTGCAGGAAGAGCTCACCACTCTTCTCCAGCCATGTGTGTCACCCAGCTGCCGCTTTTCCAAACTCCCCGGAGCAAACAAAGGCAGCGGTGCGAGGCGGGTGGTGGCGGAAGCCGTGTCTTTGCATGGGAGGCAAAGCGGTCCCGGAGGCGGGGTGGCCACAGGGATGTGGAGGGATGTGGAGACAGCCGGACACTCGGAACGCATGACCAGCCATCAGCTGGCGAGGCAGCGTTTTGCTGTTTCATCCCAGAGCTTCCCTGGCTCAGCACATCCACTCTTGCAGGAGAGCGGCTCATGAGCTGGCCAAAGGCAGCATCCTCACCCTGCGCTTCCAAGGGGCAAATTTAAGGTCAATCTTGCTTATATTGGCCATTTTGGTACTGGTTGCAGCGGGGCTCAGCAGCAGCAGATTCGCTGATGTTTAATTGCTTTTGTCCACAACGGAGTTTTCCGGCTGGCACCAGAACCAGCTCACTGCTTCCCAGGAGCGGGAACAGATTTGCTGCTCCACGGACAGTGGATGGAGGTCCTGCCACCACAAAGAGAAAAATCTGAGCCAGGAGTCCGGGAAGGGCATAGGAGGGGCAGGGCTTCTCCTCTTGCCAGGAGCAGAGCTGCAATGGAAGAGCAGAGAGTGCAAATTCCAGCTGCTGCAGCTATAGAAGGGGCAGGATCTTGATCTCTTCTCTGTGGTGACCGGTGACATGATTTGAGGGAATGACATGAAGCTGTATCAGGGGAGGTTTAGGGTGGATACTAGGAAAGGGTTCTTCCCCCAAAAAGTGGTTGGTCCCTGAACAGGCTCCCCAGAGCAGTGGTCATGGCTTCAGGGCTGCCAGAGCTCAAGGAGAGTTTGGCCAATGCTGTCAGTCATGGTGGGATTGTGGTGGTGTCCTGTGCAGGGCCAGGAGTTGGACTCGATGATCCTCGTGGGTCCCTTCCAACTCAGGATATTCTAGGATTCTATGATCCAGAAGAACTTTCTTCACTTCCTCCTTCCAGGAGTCAGAGGCAATTTCCCTGCTGGCTGGTCACTGCTGGCTCTGAAGGGTCTCAGCTGAGAACACACCACTTCCTACCAGCTCAGAAATCTCTGGTCCTCTACATCTTACACATTTGCCACAACACCACAGCATAAAGCACAGTATAAGGTCCTGAAAATGCTTTTAAATCCCGTGTGGGATACCATTACCCAATACTTAAGGTAACAAACTATCTCAATTATGTGGACTGAGAAACCTGGTGGAAAACCTCACCAGAGAGCCACCACTGTGCTGATCAGCCAGGCAGGCTAATGGTGCTGAATATCCAGACTGCAGGGAGGAAATAATGCAAACAGTCTCTGAAATCCCAGTCACATTAGGCAGCCACTCACAGGGAAAAAAAAAGAAAGGTTTTAAAATGCCACAGGAGCCCCAAGTCATTAGTTTTGTCAGGAATTTTGGTTTCTCAGATCACAGGGATAAAGCCTTCAGAGCTGTGTTTTTGGAGGAAGCTGGAGAGAAAGGCAAGTTATGCCTGAGCATGGCTGTAAGTGGTGGGGGCTGATTATTGTTAATTTAGTGTTTTATATAAGAATGTTAGAGATCCTTATCAATGCCAGAAACAAACGCCCTGCAAGTTTCAACACCACACTGATTCCAGCTAGGAAAAAAAAAAAAAAAGGACCAAATGCTGTATTTTCTCTCTCTCTCTCTTTATTTGCATTAAAATGTTTTATATTATTTATATATTCCTGCAATTGACAGGAAGTGGAAATTAATAGATTATAAGCCCATGTGCCAAAGAACATTTCCACTGTTGCTAAAGTCACAAAAATGACTACAGTTTTCTTTTCAGAGTAGTAAACTAGGAGCAACTCCACTGCAGAAACTTGAGCTACATGAAAAAAGAAGTTTGATCCAATTCAACTGTAAGGGAATAAAAATAAATCTGTCCTAAGCAGCATCTGTCAGCAGAAATGACACTGGAAACTCTTGCAAGGAGAATAAAAGCTCATAATAAAAAACAACGGTCTAAACCATGACATTGTATGTGAGCAGGATGAAAATCCACCAGGCTGCTAAAAGTCTCCACATAATCCACACACTATCACGATGTAGATATGCTTTTAATTAAATTGAGATGATCATGGTCACATTTTGTACTGCTGGGAAATCCAGCTAATTAAGTGAATTGTTAGAGGCTTCTTCAGAGCTCACTGGAAAAAAAATGTTTATTTATAAACTACATTCATGTTCCATTTCTGAATTTCACTGTTGTAACAGAGCACTGAAAAGCCCAAAATGGGGTTTAAGACTGTGCTGTTCAATTCTATCATGTTCAGAATACGAGCAGCACAATTAGAGACACTGAGGCAACTCAGTGCCCATCTCAGTGACTGACATCTTCCGAGAGATCACACTTAAATCAAGACTTATGGCAGTTTCCCTTCAGGCATTTCAGTCCCCACCTCCCAGCACAGGCCTGGGACTAGTTGCTCTCAGCTTTCACATGTGCAAAATGAAATGGAAATTGCAATGGGAAAATCCCTTTCCTTCCCTCCCCGGGCTGCTGTTCCTGTACCAGACACTCAAGCCAAATGTGTCCACTCCCAAAATCTGTGGTTTATACCCAACATAGCAGCAGCAAGTGCTGTGTGATGCTGTAAGTGCTGCATCCCACCCAGCTGTCCCAACTCCACAGCCTCAGGCCGTGCCACAGCCACCCTAATTCCCCCGTGGATTTAGCCCAAGACAGAGACCTCCCGACAGTCCTATGTGCTTACACACACCATCAGAGTAAAACAAGCACCTAAATCCCTGCAAAATCAGGGCCTGCCATTTGAATAATCCCTGCTCATTTTCAAGCCACTCCTAATTCCTACACCTGTATTACATGGCTTTAATTATCTTTTTTTCAAAAAAAAAGTTCAATTTTGACCAAAAGCAACAGCTTTAGCTGGCAGCACTCACTGTAAAGGAAATCCTATTTGCTGTGACTCCACAGGTCATCAGGTCTGGGCCACAGAGGTGGAATTTAATTTCTAATCTGGAGATCTCAAGCTTTCAGTATCAGATAGAGCTAAAGGGATCACAGGGAAGCTGGAGAGAAAAGCAGCTTTCTGAGCAGCGCAATAATAACCATGCTTTGAATTCCCATGAGTGTAACTGTTTCAAAGCAAGTTCCAAATATTCTCCCACTTTCTTGTTAGTATCCTCAGCAGAAGATGATCTTTTAAGATTGGATGGTTATTGTCAAGCAAAGCAAATGCAGAAATGACACTGAAAACACCACGTCTCCTGTAACACATTCCCTGTGTGGTTGCATGGTGACAGTCCAAATCCTTTCTCCCATTCATCATCCACAGTGCCTGGTTGCTATTTATGCTGTTCAACATTAATGTAGAGCAGGTTTTAAATTAATACTCTTCTTCACCAATACCTATGGAACAACGATATTTTCCTTTGCAAAGGAAAATGTTGGCAACACCAACACAACCTCCCTCCTAAGCACAGATCTGTCATTCCCCTGAAACATAGCGGGGCGATGAGCAAACAGAAACAAGATGCAGTGAGAGATGAAGGGGAAATAAAATGGAAAGTCAGACAGATCCTCTGCTCCAAGGGCTCTTTCAGGCTGAGGATTATCCCATGGTCAGAGCAGCCTGCAAGGCTGGCTCAGCATGTTTTTCCTTCTGCAGCCAGGGAAGGACATTGATTGAGCTCTGCGAGGCACCACAGGAACAGCGTGGCAGGCTGTGACAAACTTCTAAGGAAATGTGCAGCAAGCCCCCTTGTAGCCTGTCTGGATGAATCAAAGAGCACAGGAACCATCCCAGCTGTTCTTGCCACCGCAGAGTAAGTTAATATTAAAGTGTTTTGT
Organism: Neodrepanis coruscans; assembly: GCA_013400695.1. Classification (NCBI taxonomy): domain Eukaryota; kingdom Metazoa; phylum Chordata; class Aves; order Passeriformes; family Philepittidae; genus Neodrepanis; species Neodrepanis coruscans. Next base: position 52,178 of record VYZS01056152.1, read on the forward strand.
CTGTGGCTACACAAGGGATGCAGCCGCCTGCCTGGTGTAATGAGTGTCACACCGGAGGGGAGCCTTGTTCTCCGGTCACCAGCTTGCCATCACTGGTGGTGACACACATCTGCAGCCCAAGGGTGGCTGGAGACTTGGAAATGTCTGCAAATCCTTGGGTCTGAGGAGCCATGCTGACAACAGCCCCAGGAGATCCAGCAAATCCCAGTGATGTCGCAAACTCACCCTTCATCCCTCTCTGAGTTTCTATTTTAGCTCGTACTTGAAATGAGCAAATATTCTTTTCTTCACCTGTATCTCCATTTTTTTAGATAGTAACAAGCCCCTCCCTAATGAACCTACAGCTGCCCCCATTGTGTCTAGACTTACAAGACATCTAAGTGTTTCCATCATACAGTTTGTAAGTTTGGAGGACAGAAAGGGTTAAGAAGCGACTCAGATTCTCTAAGGAAAATAGGCACCAAAAAGAAGTTAATTCAACTGATTTTACCTAAAGGGACAAAAGGAGGTTTTGAAGGTCCTTTCTAAAATGTCACAGAGAAAAGCATTATTGTCCCCCAGGGAAAAACGTACCCACTAACAAATCAGGTGAAAGTCGAGTGAAATGTAAGGAGTCTGAAACAGCCACATTCCTCAATGCCTTTAAACTGCCTGTCTCCACACACTTCATTTATTTTGGATAGTATCACTGCCCATGCCAATGTGGGAGTAAAGGGGACTGTAAAAAAATCTAGTAATAAATGTATTTTTAATGTTAATAAGCAAAGCTTAATTGACCTGAGCAACACTGTTTGGATTTTAGAAAACAACCAACTCAGGATCCTCCCAAACACATGCCCATCTGGGTTCCTTATTTTCCTCAAAGCATTGCTGAGCAAACCTGAGCAACTTCACCTGAGAGGAGAAAGAGCTCAGAGGAGCTACTTTTTTATTTATGAGTTGGGTAATGTCCACTGAAGGGAGGCCAAAGCAACCACAGCATTTAATGATTCCTGACAAGCTGCAGATAAGTGAAGGGAAAAAGAAGTGACACCTTCATAATGAAGGACACTATGACAAGTGAGCTCCTTCCACAGACTGCAGACACCAAAAATATGTAAAAATATTCCATGTAGTATCTTGGATTGTAAGGGGACATTCAACTCATATTCCAGTTCTACAGACTGTCTATAAGAGCTAATGGATAAGATGTCCACAGCCTGATGCCACAACCTGTTCAAGGGAATTTCAAAAACAGCAAGAAGGAGGGAGAAAAATCCAAATGGGGGGATGAGGCTGTACCAAAAGAGATCTCAGGCTGGATTCCTGCTTGGCTGGGATGAGCATGGAAAAGAAAGGGAATGAAGGAGCACATGACAGCAGAGCAGGGGACAGGCTCCTCTGTCACAGCATTTATCGACAGACCACAGGTGAAGGGCTGGAGTGACAGAAACAGGACAGCGTTAGCAGTTAATTATGTGTGATAAAAGCACAGAACCGTCAAGGCAGGGGGATTGGAGCTGCTGCTGACATCTGGCAGCCTTTTGGGGAAGTCTAGTTTCTCCCGAGGTCCTCGTTGACTCAGGAGCACTGATTTGCTGACGTTAATTGGGGGAAGAGGTAATGAGAACTGACTAATCACCAAGCTGTGCACCCTGAGGACTCATCCCAGTGTCAGTCATTGTATCTTGCTGAGCACTCAGACAAAATTCATTTTTAGGGGGAATTCAGTGACTGATCAGCACCTTTCCTTGACTCATTGTATTTGCATTTTCTTGCCCTCCCCTGTACAATAAGTCAGTGAAAACTGGAGTGGTAGCACAGCTCAGCTGACACAGCAGTGAAGGCATCACAATAGGTGCCCTAATTCCTGGAGAGCTTATACCGAAGGTCTTGGACATTCCAATGTCATTGCTCATGTTTTCAGTGTGACTGTGACTCCTGCAAGCTGAATTAACAGAGGTCTGTTAGCACCTGCTGTATGCACACCTCTCCTTTTCTGTGCAAACACACAGGAGTGCTAGTACTATATTGTTTTTCCAGATAAAGCTTAAAGGATCAGTATTTAATTGCAGCAGCAAGTTCAAGGTATGAGACATGTTTGATTAGAGAGATTTGTCACAAAACTTGGAGGTGAACAGCAGCAGTCAGACATCCATCGCACGCTCACCTCATTTAAATGCAATTCAATTTAGCCAGACCGTTTGGCACAGGGATGGGAAAGATGACTTAACAAAAAGCACAGAAGAATGCTTCTGACCCCAAGTGTCAGATGGATTTGTGTGTGACATTCGTGGAGGAGCTGTCCAGGAAAGCCTGCAGCCATTCATTGCTCGGCTGCAATTTAGGTGGCAGCCAATGTCCAAATCCCCTGCTCTGGCCACATTTTAAATGAAACACAGAATGAAAAATCAAAATAGATGGCTGTGCTCTCCTTCACACTGCAGCACAAGGCTGGGCCAGGACGAGCGGATTTCTATGCAAACAACATAAAAAAATGCCTTCCTTTAATCACTTTGTTGCACAGCACAGATAGGAAAATTAAATGAAGTTAACTGTAGAGATTTTGAGTCACCATTCAGCCTTTAAGTTGAGACAGATGACTTTTACTTACAGTGCTTCCTCTGGCATTCAGTGGAGGATTTGGCAATCCTCTCTGGGTCTGGTTCTCAGCAATTCTCTGACATGGGGGCAGTTAATGTCTCCATTGCACATAATAGCGCTGTAGAAGCCAGAAAAAAATGTCTCTTTTCTGGCCAGTTTATCCCTTTTCCATCTGACAGAAGTGACTTTCTTTCCTGATCCAGAAGTCAGCACACATTGGTCTCTGCCAGAGAGCATGGCAGGCACATGCATTAGCACACAAAGGGTGAGAGTCCACCAATGTTTGCAAAAAGTACTAAATTCTCCCATTACTGCCCTTTTCAGGGGGTAAGAGAGCCCAAATTTAACCAGGACAAAGAAGAAGCAGCCTTATCACTGGCTGACCTGGGCTGCATCACCTAATACAGAGCACAAAGGGGTAAATGGGAAGTTACAGCCCTTCCCATCACCCAGTAAACCTGGAAAATCAAACAAAATTCTGGCGCAACTCCCAAACATTGTAACCTCACTTCTGCAAAAGGATTGCTCCTGATTGACACAGGGTAAGTTAGAATCACATATCAAGCCAGGCAGACCTGATTCTGCTCACGTTCACACCAGTATAACCTAACCATGACACTACTTCACAATTAAAAGTCACTCACAATTGTGACAATTACAATTACTCAGTGAGTAGTCATGGCAGCTTCTTTCCTTCCCTGGCAATAAAACCAATATCTGCTGACACCGAGAAACATTGATCAGGTCTAGAATAGAACGTTATGGGACACAGAAGTATGAGAGAGCAGTGGTTACACTTGTCAGACTGAAAGTACTCCAGCACCTAACTCTGAATTGCCTTTTAGGCTGCAGACCCTTCTTGAGAGCTTTTCCAGCTCCATGCAGGTTCTTTATTACCACAGAGCCCACCAGACTCACTGCAGCTCACCTGCTCCTCTCTCTGACCCCCTTTGGGGTCCTCCTCAGCACCTCACCCTATTTACATCCCTGACAAGACAAGAATCAAGACCCAGGGACCAAAACAAGCCTAAACCACACAGAAGGAGCCACCTCCACAACACAACTTGGATTCTGCTGTTGACAGAGAAGTGCAGGGTCCTGGAGTGATTAGAAGCTGCTGAATTTGGAGACATCTTGTGCATTATACATTGAGGGTTTTTTTTCTTGGAACACGATCCTGTTCTCAGTTTCCTGCTCCAAAGGCAGAGCTTTAAACACTGCAGGCAGTGAGGGCACCAGGAGATCCAAGATACACCTGGGGCAAGCTACGCTCCCTGAGACAATTACAGCTATAAAGGTTTAGCATAAAGCTCAGGAGAGCAGAAAGCAGAACACTGTCAGTCATGAGCTTTTAACTCTCAAAGTGGCTCCTAGGAAAGATAAGATAAAGCCAAACCAGATTAACCAACTTCAAAGCAAGCAGCAAGGCATTTAGGGCATGCTGGAATAGAAGGCAGCAGTGCAGAGCACTGATGAATAAAACAGGTAGGGCTCCCTTACTGACTTGCTTCTTGTCCCTTCCAGGTTTTTGGAGGTCTCCTGTGATTTAATCCCATCCCTTAACGAGATTACAGCATCCAGGTGATGCAGCAATGTCTGCTACAGAAATGTTTGAAGAGACTGATACGAGCGTGCTGGAGGAGCTCTGTGGAATAGTCTTCTCCAATTAGTTATCCAAGGAAGAACGATACTGAATAACTCTCACAAAGAAGACACAAAGCACTTATTGTTGCACTAATCATCAACTTTCGAAGTAAAATTAACCAATTTGCTAATTAAGACTCATGACAATTCATCATTACAGTAACTCTGCACTGCAGTGATTCATCACATCACCCCGTCCCTGGCTCCTGGGGACGTGGGGAAGGGCTGCTTCAGAGCCTTCTGCTTTGCTTGGAGCAGTCCTGGCATGAGTCACTCCGGCCGGGATCTGGATGGCTGGGAATAAAAAAGGGAGAAAAATAAAAAGGGGTTGGGGAGGGGTAGTGAAGAGGAGGGGAAAAGAGAGGGGGAAAAGGGGGAAGAAGAAAAGTGGGGAAAGGGAGTAAGAAAAAAGGGAAAGGAGGGCTAAAAAGGGAGGGGAAAGAGGGGAGAAAATGATACGGGGAAAAATGGGGAGTGGAAAAGATGGGGCAAAAGAAGGAGGGGGAAAAGGGAGAGAAAGTGGGAGGAAATGGGGCGCAGAGAGGTCGGGCAAAAAAACAGGGCCAGGGAAAAAGAGGAGGAGAAGGGGAGGGAAAAGAGAGGGGGGA
>VYZS01056153.1:10601-95506 GCA_013400695.1 Neodrepanis coruscans
CCACTGCTGTTCTATTCCATTTGCTGGAAGTCTCACTGCTTTGAAGGCAGCTGTTGTGTTATCGTGTCAGAAGGTAATTAAATAGACCCCGATTCTTTTAATTACTGCTCGCTCCTCGGTACATGCCTGCATACAGGGGTGAAGTGAAGGGTATGGAAATAATCGCTGACAGATCACAGCTGGAAATCCGTGGCACCTTGGATAAATATTGAAGCGAAGGCACTGTGTGCAGCCTGGGCAACTTGGCTCTCCAATTACTGTGAAATCTGTCTAAAGAGATTGGGGCATGGAATTGGAAAAAAACACGGCAGGCTCTCTTCTCCAGGGAGCAGGTTGTAACATGGGGCTGGGTGATTACGATCAGAGGCATACCTAATGCACTGAATGGGTTTTGTTGTTGTTGGCAGGAAACTTCAGGCAGAGGCAAGGTGAAATAAGCAGATTAGTCTGGTGCCACTTACTAGACAGGAGGAGCAAGGTGAAGGAATGCAGAGACCTTGCAGCTTATTAGAGATACAGGTCACTGGTACATCCCTTGTCATTGTTCTGCTGATGGGGCTCTGATGCTGAGGAGGTGGATAAGCCCTGGTTTGGATGTCATGGTACTTTCTCTGTCTGGAGATTGTAGCTGGACTGAGACAGAAAGTGACACCAGATTCTCCCATGTGCTGTCCTTAATGCCAAGTCACATGAGCTGATACGATCATCTTTGGCTTGCACCTGTGCAGCTCTTCCTCACATAAGGTGAAAATATTGCTGCCATTGAAGTTGTTTCCTCTTGAAAGTCAGGGAACGGGTGGTTCTTTGACAGTCCAGCTCCTGATGAGGGGTGGTCAAAAGTGTTAGATCATAGAGATATGAGTTGAGTTTTGTGGACAAGGCACAACTGTTCCTGAAATGTCATGCTGCAGACAACAGGGTGTGTTGCTTCCTGTTCCCTCATGTTTGTGCTGCAGTTTTTAGAAAATCATCAGGTTCTGGTATCTAAATGCATTGCTATTGCAGGGCTGGTGCAGATGAGGCAGGCAGCCAGCAAAGGCATAGCTAGAATGAATGTTTCAAAGATATGACCAAAAGCATCTTTTCGGGGAATAAAGCTTGGTTGTTTTAGAGCCAATTCTGCTTTATTACCTTTCCCTTTATCTGTCATTCTGGTTCTAAAAAGGTCTCCTAATGCCTCATGGGGTTAATAAACAGAAGTGGAGGCAGGAGACTTAATTTTAAGTCCTGTGCAATTTATGTGCTTGAGAAGCTGCTGATTGCCAGGCATCCAGAAGGCAGCACAGCAAATGGTGCCAGCAAAGGGCTGCATAAAGCTTGCCTGCTCTGCCTGTGCTTAGTAGCACCAGCCACAGAGGAGTCTGAAGACATGTCTGCTGTGGCTAGAGAAGTAAATAGATAGGAAAGATGGGAGATTGTTTTTCCCCCACTTACTTGTTGTGTGATATAAAGGATCAGGCCCTGATAAACCCTCTCTAATCTGTTACTCTCTGCGATGAACGAGTTTCCTCCTTTGGAAGATGAAAAACCCTATTTTGATCTCTGGGGCTCATGGGGTTAAACTAGGACAGTATCTGGGAGCCAATGGTGCTGGAATGGGCTAGGAGGGCAGGTTTAGCACCTGAACCTCCTGAGAGGCCTGACTTGTACAGCCTAAACTCAAGTGGCCAAGGTCAGGGGCAGGAATCAGCTGAAACTCTCACCTCTGGGCTGGTACCAACATACCTGCCCTGGACAGGTGGTACTGCCTGTACCACCTATGGATACCTATGGATAGAGCTGCTGGTGTTTATACATCATGCTGGCAAACTCAGGGCTCTTCTCTGTGGGATGCTGGTCTGCTCCCAGTGTTTCACAGGAGATGCTTTCATTCCCTATTTTCCAATGCTGCAGTTGCAGTTCCTTTTCTTTTATTATTCTGGGATTGATATTACTCATGTTCTCAGAATCTACTTCCAGGCAAAGCATATGGGACACTTATGTTCCATTTTTTTAACTTGTTTCTTATTATGTTGATTCCATTCTCTTCAGTGTTGTTTTCTTGTGGCCACTGAAATATAGCACCTGAGCCTAAGGGGAACATATTGAGGACAGAGTTGTCTGATTCCCATGGGAAGTTAGCTTGATATTATGCCTTGGCATCCTGCTAATCTTGATGATCTCTCTGGGTTTAATCTGATCAGATTGGGGCTGCTGCAGATCACTAATGCTTTGAGCATAGCAGGAGCCTGCTTCACAAACTACCCCTGGTTTTTGAACCTGCACCTGTGCTNAGTTAGCTTGATATTATGCCTTGGCATCCTGCTAATCTTGGTGATCTCTCTGGGTTTAATCTGATCAGATTGGGGCTACTGCAGATCACTAATGCTTTGAGCATAGCAGGAGCCTGCTTCACAAACTACCCCTGCTTTTTGAACCTGCACCTGTGCTCACCCCAGTACATAGTCCCTGATGGGCCCGCTATTTCTGTGGAGGTTTTCCTTTCTTCAGGGGCTCTTCTGCGATCAGGGTGAAGAATTCTGAAGCATAAAGAGTCCCTTTTTGAAGCTTCTGATTTAAATCAGTTGGGATTACACCCGTAGCTAATAGCAAGAGAAGGAATCCTGCATTTTTCTCCTTTTTGCCACCACATCCTTCCCTGGTTTTCAGGCTGAAGGAAACAGCCTGATCCATGACAGTCTCACAGACCTCTGGTCACAGACCACAGGTGACCCTGAGTACTGAATTGGCAGTATTGAAAGCAGAGTATCATGGAGAATTCCATGGCAAGGAAGTAGCATGGGGAAACAGGAAATAGCTTTAGTCTGGCCTGACCCCTCACTCTGTCTAATTTTCATGAGTATTATTTACCACTGCAAAATATTACATGCTTAAGGTATAAGCTGATTTTAAATCAAGGCAATTCCATGGCCATCTGTGGAACTACATCAATTTACACACTCTAGTGATCTCAGCCGGTGGTAATATATCTTTTTAGATTCCATAAAAAATGATTTTTTCAGAAGCTGACTTGTTAGCTAAAGAAGCAGCAATGATCTTTTAACAACACTATTATGCTGCTCAATATAGCATTTTTATTGATCAATGTCTTTAACATGGCAGAAGGATGGTTCCATTTTTTAATTTTTTCTGTATCCAGCGTGGCTGGCCAAGCACTTTGGCATATGGCAAGCACCCTGGCTTACTGAACATGTTTTGATGCTATAGGCTGGTCTTTTGCCCATGACAATTAGATCAAGGGTAGAGTTTTCCAGTTGTGACTGCATTTATGTGAGTAGCACACAGGTAAAAGAAGCCATGGTGTGACAACCCACCCTTAATAGAAAGGAGGTGCTTCTTTCCCCTTAGGGTTGGGTTGTCACACATGGTAACTCTCTTGCTACTGCAGACAGGGATGGAGAGTGAATTAGGATGGAGAGTAAAATATTTGCAATAATATCCCCTTACCAGTGAAAGAGAAAAGTGGGATAAGTAAAGAAAATAAGAGGTGATCATTTTGGGCTGCCATTTCAGAGATGATCAGTTTTCAGTGGAAGGGTTGTTTGTCCTGTCTGGGCCTTCATCTACACACCAGCTAAATGAGTTTAATAATGGCTTCAGCAAGATCCTTATGACACTGTGGTGTTTTTAAAGAGCTTTGAGGTCTTTATTCTCATGCTGTGTGTTCATATGAAGTGCTACTGCCTTATGGCTGCTAAGCCACTTCTGTATCTGGCTCCAAGGACTCTCAGTTATTTCAAGATGCTGAGAGGGGAGTGTGTTCTGGTTCACTGCATTGCACGTGGACATCAAATATCCTTGTGTCAGGGCAAGAGGTTGTAGACAGCAAATATTTCTGAAAGGCAGTACTGCCTATCCTCTCCAGGAACAAATCTCAATGAAGCAGGTCTGTGCTTTGGGTTAGAGGCTGTGATTAGAGTGTAATGAGGCCTTCCACACTAGCAATGCATGGTGGTGATGCTGAATTTAATGGATTCCTTGGGATCTTTGAATTCTTTTCGCAAACATTTCCTCCTCAGCCAGATATTCAGAAAGCACTGGATTTTTCCTCCATCCCTTTCCTGCTCTGCAAGCATGACTTTTATATGGTTTCTTCATGCTGTTTATTGGATTTGTGTGCCTTGGGTTAATATGTTAGTGTTGTCGTGGATTTATATCTAAAGGACTTTTGTTCTCAGCCCTGGCCTTTAGGAAGCCTCTTTGAGTAACGCTTAAATGGTCTCTGTTGCGTCATTGACAAACAAGTTCTTCCAATTCCTTCAGCTCTGAGATTAGACCCAAAATTAACAGCATTTTACAATAAGGCTGGAGTCCTGTTCTGGGGCAGTATGTCCTTAGGTGAAGACTTAACTCTTCAGTTAGAGAAATACTGGCAGCCAGAGTGATTACAGAGAAGCCACGTAACTTCAGGGAAGTGAGTGTGTGCCTACAATGGCCAAGTTCTTGAGGCCTGAGCCTGTGGTTACATGTCCTTTCTCAAGAAGAGAGAAGTTGATTGCCCACCTGCCAGCACATCTTGCAACGCTGGCAGACTCCATCTATTTTTCTTCTCTTTCTTCTAATCTTGTTTTTCTTCTTTCTCTCCTCTCAAACTTTCATCTCTCTGCAGGGAAAGCATTAACTGATGCTGAAAGTGCCAGCTGATACTCCAAAGGGTGCCTCTTCCTCTAGTAGCTCTGCTGTAATGCAGAGGAACATTTGCCTGCAGGTTGGGTGGTGATGTGCAGATCCATTAAGACTTGTCTATTAGCTCATGACAGTACTTTAAGAGTTTCTTCGTATAGGAAAGGTATACTGAGTGCTGGAGGGACTGAGACAAAAAACAGTGAACCCAAATGTTAAGATAGCTTTCAGAAAATCTTGTATCTGTAAGAGTCATTCGTGGTCTCCTTGCCTCTGGCAGCGGAGCTGAGATTCTCTTTCCTGTGCCACCTGCTGACAGATGCAAATGGGAACTGTGTAGAAATAGCCCGGGGAATGGTAATTTTATATTTCTGCTCCAGATCTTGCAGAAAAGCTCTTGGATTGTGATCAGAGATTAGTTACCCTTATCATCCATCTGTCCTTAGTGCAATAACAAATCTGAGTCTTGCTCTGACCAACCGTGTTTATAAACTGCAGGAGTGGCACTACTCTGTATATCAGCTGCTGGGACAGGCATAAGGATCCAGATGAAGGTGATCTGCTGAGAAAATGATTGTTTTTCTTGGTGCCAGAGATATGGTCTGAGCCACTTCAGAGGGGTCCTGTTAGATTCTGTCTTCCACCCAGCCCTCTTGGATACATGTAGAGATGAGATTTACTTTACAGTTGTGATCTGAGAGTTGTTAGAGAACCTCTGTTGCAGCTTGTAGTCTGGATAAATCAAATGTCCCTACTGGACAGGCAAAGAAAGCAGGAGTGATTAAAATGACAGACCTACCAGATCTGCCTGGAGCCAGGCCTGTGTCCTGTGGTGTGGGAGTATCTCCTGTCAGTTGATACTGATAGTGAGGAGAGGTGCCTGTGGTCCAGTGATAAATCCAAACCTGTGTCTTCTGGGTTATTTGATTTGCCAGAGATTTGCCTCTGAAGCCAGAGACTGACCAAGGGTATGCAAATGGATGGCGAAAGGCTTGCAAAGTGGAGACAGTTTCTAGACAAAGGCAGCATGCAGTAATCCCTGGAGAGTGAATGGAAAAACAGATTACGTTTGTTCTCAGATCTGTTCAATAATGGAGCAGCAGGCAGCTGCTGGCCTGCGTCCCCTGGGTCCCTTGCAGGAGCAGACAGCCACTACATTATTAATTGTCTGCCACTGGCAGTCCACCAGGATGCAGCGTGGCTTTGGGAGAGTAGCCTGGTGCTTTGGGAAGCAGCCCCTTCTTCCTGCCTCCAGGGTTCTTTTTATAAATGTGTCTCTTCCCCTGGAAACTCTTCTTCATGGTGTGGTGTCCATGTGGCTGTGGACACAAGCACTTGTAGCCTCAAGGCAGGGAGTTTGCTTATTATTCTTGGTTTACTGTGGTTCTGTAGCATTTCTCCTGCTCTGCATCACGGAGCCACAGCCCACAATGAAAAGCAGTCTTTGCCTCAGAGAACAACTGGACAAAGCAAAGGCTGTAGTCTCATCCTGAGGCACAATTATACTGTCACATGGATACAAAGACCATGGAAGTGCAATATACATCTTCTCGTAATATTTTTTTTTCCTTAGAGCTTATGCTGATCACTGGGAAGAAGTCTGAAGATGGAGGTGGTCACTGTCTCAGTTCATTCTTTAGCAGGGATGCACCAAGTCCCATTTTTTACTGTTCCAGTTTTAAACTGCTTATGGCTCCAGGCCTCTGCCAGCCAATGGTTGACCTAAAGAGCTCATTTTTGGCCAGAGTATTTCCTCTTCTCACCAAAGTTTTCTGCTCTGTCTTTTGCTCCCGTGCCCAATATTTAGTAAATCATTTTGGCTGCACAGGAAATTGCTGGTCTGACCTGCAATGTGGTTGTGTCTTGGGCAAAGGACAATTTATTTCAAATCTCCAGTCTGTAATGAACTTTAATTGCTTTATCTGTTTGTCTTGAAACAATCATTGCTGATCTGCCAACCAAAGAGTGTGCCTTGGCCTCTGCCCTGACCTTTGTGGGAGCACTTGTTTTAACCTAGTACATAAGTCACACAGTGGAGTCTGTAACCCCAACATGAGTTTAATCATGGAATTAAAGGTCAAAATGCACGTTTGGAGACATTTGCATTGTGCCCCCAAACAAAGAAAAAGCTTCACTAGGAGATGTCCAAATAGAACAATGAAAAATAGCTGTATAAACTGGGAGCATTCTTTGGCTTTTTCTTTTCTTGTCCCTTTTTGCTTATGCACAGTCCTGGAGCTGATAACAGTGCTATATTTGTGTGAGGAATTCTTAATTTCCTTTCTGCAAAATTTGACCTGCCAATGCTGCTTTCTTTCTTTTTTTTTTTTCTATTCCCTGTACTTTTTCAATATAATATCGCCTCACAGTGGCTTGCTTGATAATTTTTGCATGAAAAACTGGAAGATGCCTCCTGTGAAAGTTGGCCTTTCAAGAAACTACCTTGTTCTGCTTTTTGTTTGGTTTTTGTTTATGGGATTTTTTTAAAGTGAAACCAACAAAAGAAGTTGTTGTCTTTTCCTCTAGCACTTGATGTAACTGGAATGTTTCTATGCTTATGGTGGGATGTGGATTGCCTTGGATTACAAATATACCTGCATGTATTTTTGAGTGCTTCTCACCTAAGCAGTAGCTCATGTTTAGAAAGCTTTAGTGACAGGCACCCATGGATTTTTTCCAACTGGAAAAAATCAGTTTTCTTCTTCTGTCTTTTTAAATTGAGAACATTTTCCCTCTGGACAGGGATTTTCTTTCATTGTTGTACTCCTTTCTTGTCATGAAGTGACGAAACATCCTACTGCCTGTACCAGAACTGCAGCCAGAGGGGAATCTGTTGGGAGTGGGTATCTGTAGGGGAGGGATTACTGCAAAGAAAGGTGGGGGAAAACAAGTTATTGATGCCACCCCTGACAGACTCGGTGGGGGCCAGTGTTTTGTCATCTACAGTGTCTCAGGATTAAAGTCAAGATGCAGGACACATCCCACCAGAATATGACAGTTAGGCCAATATCAGTGTGCCCTTTCACACCTACAGGAGGTGTTGTGGCAGCCTCTTAAGAAAATTGCATATGTTTCTCCCCACTTCACACCTTGGGAATCTGCTAGTTACTAAACAAGATTTTTTCTTTTTTACATGTTTGTAAGCTGCTATTTTTCCCATTTCCTTGCTTTTAACCCTGCTTCTCCAGTCTGCCATCAGTCTCTTGTGTCTGCAGCTTCCCTGCAATGGAGGGAGAGGCAGAGTCAGGCTCTTTTTATTGGAAGGTGGAAAAAGGATGACTGACAATGCTTGTGTTCTTGAAAGGGATGTGCAAACTCACGAACATCCCTGCACCTGAGAGCTGGGTGATCTATAGTCTTTTTTATTCTTTACTGGAAGGGTGTAGAATTTAGAAATATAAGTCATAGCAGTTATACCCATTGAACAAAAATAATCTTCTGTTCTGATAATCATAACATTAATGATATGATAAGAAAGCAAGGACCATTCATTATTTTCAGCTCCATGCCCAACCTGGACAGATTACTGGGCCCAAGCAGGGATTTATGAGTGAAAGATTTTTACATGGCTCCCATTTAACCTGATGATGAGGAAGGGAAGAGGGAGGCAGCTCAACTACTCAGCTTTCTGCTGTGCACCTCCAGGGAGAAACATTCAAATGGAGATGTGAGGACTTGCCTTGCTTCACAAAGAAATAGTCTCTTTTATGTGTATCTTGCCTGTGTTGATATTTGAAAGCTTTTTTGGGCCACAACAGCAAATTTAATCCACAGTTTGTTCTCTCTCTAAAGTACTGTACCGTAAAAACTCAGATCAATTTTGACAGCTCCAACTATTTAGATTGGAGAGAAAAGCCAAACAATGAATCACTCTGAATATTTACAGTTGAATTCATCCCAGGGTACCTGTACCCACCTCACTGAAATGAAAGCATTATCTGAGATATGAGCAAAGGCTTAGAGGCTCCCAGCTATTTTCCCAGCTTGTGTGAAGCAGTGTAGCTGTGTCACCAGGGCCGGGACGTGAGGAGCAATCCAGGGCTAATGTTGCAGAGGGCTTGATGAGTTCAGAGTGGTCCATGCACTCCCTTTGGGAAGCCTGGGGACTTAATGCTACACTTGCTCTGCTGAGAGTCAAAGCACTTGAACCAGTGTAAATACAGCTTTCTCACCTTCTTGGAGCTGGCTGAAAATGTGGGAAAGATGTGTTCACAAATAATTATACAGTGGTCAATTTTCAACAGTCTACAGGAAAAAAAGTGTCATAACAAAACCAAGCCCTCACAGTAAGTTATTGAATGAATTCCCTTGATATCTTATCATGTTATACCCTACAGCCATAATTTCACATGCAGGAATCAGTGTACAATTCTCAGATCTGTTCCCTCTCTGGTTTTTACCTGAGATGCTCCATTTCCCTCCTGTCTCAGCTGGAAAATCTCTTTTTGCTTGTTGCCCATGATCGCTGCATCTTCTCCATTAAATTGATGGCAATTGCAAAGTCCTTTGCAGCTTTTATAGGCTTCATAATACTTGCTCACAAGGAACTCAACAGTCTATATTGGCTATCACTGTCATCCTCTGAAATATTGCTGTCATTCACATATGTAATGTCCCTGATCCCAAAGGATCTGCAACTGCTGTGCTAACTACAAATAAGTGCAGGGATTGCTTTGCTGTTAAAGTGCAGCTGTCTCCCAAGTATAGAGAAGCTGCCACATGGTTGAGTTACCAGAAAACAACCTTTTGCTTCTTTCTAGGGAGAGATGACCAGCTCTTGGTCAGAGACAGGAGAAATAACTCCTTTTACAAGCTTTCAATTCTTAATGCACACTGTAAACAGGTACAGAGATGGGCATTCAGAAGAAACAAAAGTGTAGAGCTCTTGACCTCATTTTTTCCCTCTCCTTTTTAACTCCATCGATCACTATCACTCTCCTGGGCAGGAGGCAGGCCTGGGGACCAGAGCAATGCAGTCCAACAGGCAGATCTACATGGCTGGCTCAGCCCCATATGCCCTTGCATTAGCTGCAGCCCTTTGATTCCCAAGACTGGGATTTGTAGAACAACATTTCTTTCTCCTTGTGGCTCTTTCTCACCTTCAAGCCACATCTAGGGAAGGATGCAAGTAATGATTCCTGGACCAATGCATAGAGAAAAGACAAATGTCTTCCACTGGTATTTTCAGGATTGCTTGTCCAGAGTAAAGCCTGCAATAGGAAAACTACAGCAGCCTGATGAGTGTTAACTATAAGCAGAGGGAGGAGGAGGCCATCATCCCAGTGTTGATACTCTCACCATGCTAACTTCCATTATTGTCCACAGCACTCTGCTAGGAGGTTGCAGAGCCCCTCTTGCTTGGCAAGACAGAAAGCACCTGCTTCTGGTCCTTCCACTGCCTGTGTAAGAGCCATTTGTTTCTCTGGCAACAACCTGTTCTGGCAATAAGGTACAGCCAGGCGTGCGTGTGTGCATCTCATCTGCTGCCTGTAGCACTGGCTGACGGGATTGCTGGTGCTTGGCTTTGGCATGTTTCTGTTCAATCACCAAATGAGAGTAGGATATGGTGGTGTGCTGATTTTTGGCCAGGCTGTCAGGAGTGTGTCTGGGATGTCGTACCCCTGACTTGCTGTTTGAATTGCTTCACTTCCTCATTTTTCTGCTTCTGTTTTCTCTCCAAACCTGCCCCTGTGTGAGCCAGTACAGTGCATCAATGCAGTGTCTCACACCATGGTCCTCTGAGGTCCCTGATACCTGAGTGCTATTTAGCTCTGGCTTAAAGCAGTCATGTGAGATCTTTCAAACTTGTCTCTTATGTGACTGGAGACACATCTGGCTCAAAAGCAAGGATTATAATGGTTAAACTGTATAGAGACAGACTGTAAGGCAAACATTAGTAGTAAAGCTCCTGACGTGCTTTTCCCTTAATCCAGTGCCTGCCTAAAAATACAATGGATAGAACAGGCAGGATAAGGGAGAGTAGGGGCACTGTGAGGGAGGGTGAGAGTGGCTGCTCAGAAGGAAGGAAAAGGGAGGGGGGGAAATCCCTGAAAGCATGGGTGAATTACTGCTCTGCTTATTCTGTACTGTTTATGTGGGGAGAGGGATTTGTTCGACTTCTTGGTGTTGGTGGTTTATAAGTGTTCACATCTCACCTCTGCACTAAAGTGCCAAAAGGGGAGACATATACACGTTACCAGGAAATCATAAAAAGTGCCAGTAAAGGTCTTGTTGCTCACACATTGTGGGGGTGGATGTGAATGGAAGCATCAGTATGCTGTGGGTTAAATCAGGGCTGGAGGTGTTTGTATGGGAAATCAGCCAAGGCAGGGGCACTAGTCTTACGAAGAAATGGGAGCAGAAGCAGAGTGTAATCCCACTCTGCAGGCAGAGGGTCTGTGACAATGCTGGGAGGTGTCTGGAGGATCAGGCTCATAGGTACCCATATTAGGGATGTTGATGGTGGATGTTGCACAGGTGATTCCCTCCCTGGGGAGGGAGTACCTCATACCAACTACCATGCCATTGATAGCAGTGAAAGATGCAGGCTTGGTTTCCTCTGTTTCTCTTCTTCTTCATGCTTGGATCATCCTTGCTCCTTCTGATTGGGTTGGGGTGGTGACGATAGTTTCTTGTCTGTCACAGCCTCAGCAAAGACAGCAAGTGAGCCTGGGACTTAGTAGCAGAAGCTTATTCCCTTTTGCCTTTCCACTTGCCCCACTGCTGTGTGTATGGGGATCCTGGGTGGTTTCATATTGCCTCCCAAGGGCAGCTGGAGAGAGGCTAGGAGGCAACAGACCTCTCACTGTCCCTGGGAGCATTCCAGCCTGCACTGAAATGTGCATGAACCATCAGCAAATGGCTCATTGTCCAGAGCAGGAGCAGAACTGGGAACAGTCCCGTGGATGGCTGTCTCCATGTTGCTGTACCTTGCAGGATGGCACAGGTCACTCATCAGCTCAGTGAGACAGGCAGCTACTCTGGGTATGGCTGAGGCTGGATATGATGAAATTCATGGGCAGTGCTCATTGATGCTGGCGTTGCATCCAGGGAAGAGCCTTGCTGTGTGGAGAGTAAACAAAATGCTTAATTTACAGCCATTGATTTATTGTGCTGTTTGCTGAAATGATATTACAGTTGGCTGCAAACTGTTTTTCATCCTCTGATAGTGAGCTCCCATCATATCAGTGTTGCAGAAGCTGTTGCTGCCCACCGAGAGCAATGCCAGCAGAAGCCTGAGAAATGCCAGCTGCAACTGAAAAGGAGGGGTCACGGCCTCAGCTGGCACATGCCAGGGTAGCACTGCACCACTCAGCATTTGCCCAGGCCTAGTGTTCTGCAGTGGAGGGATGTGGTCCATTTTGTGTATGATAAGTCCTTTGCACTAGCAGCACGACACAGTTGCAGGCTGTGTACTGAGAAAATTGAGTGTAGCTCCTTTTTGTTGATGGATATTGAAGGAAAATAATTGTCCTAGATGCAAAGAAATCTTGAGGAAGAGGCATTTGCATTTCTTTTGTGTGATTGTATGGAGGGTTTTGTTCAGCAGAAATTCCCTTTCTAAGGTTCATGGAAGGACCTGCTTTGTCCATGTCTGTTTCTTGTTCTGCCTGCTCTGTATTTCCATTTCAGCCTGTACATCATTGAGGGAAGGACTCCATGGGCAACACTTTTTGTTTCTAGTGCCCTCATCACTTTGGAACCCTAAACCTCTTGGCCACACTGTGCATACAAATTAAATAAGGAAAAACCCAACCCACTGCGTGTGTCCAGTGATCAAAGGTAGGGAGTTCACAGCCTAAAAACAACACTTGAAATTCTTGTTGATCTTTTATCATTGCTGGCTGTGCCTTCCAGCTCTTTGGAGAGCTGTGGTCTGTGTATTACATTTATTGTGGCTCCATTTGTGACAGCTTCTTGGAGGCAGACAGGGAACTCATGGGGCAAACACTGGATGGTGGCCAAAGAAAGGCAATATACCAGGAAGATGCTACAACTTATTTAGTGTAATTGTAGCAGCAGAAAAACAATGATGGTGGGAGAAAAGCTTGCTGAGGTCAGTGATGAGAGATGACTCGGCAAACAGGTCCAATTTGGAGGCAGTTTCTTCTCCCCCTCCCTGTGTGGGCAGCTGCCCAGGTGTGTGGATCTCTGAAAAGTTCTCTTCTGTAATATGACAGATTTGCTTTGGATGGCTCTGTAATGGGCTACCTTGGAGAAAAATGACATTGTCCTTTGAAGCACACAAGGCTGGATTGCTCAAGGGAAGTCCTTGAGTTGCAGCTGCTCTCACTGAGCATCCTCCAGGCATGTGGGCAGAGGCTGCCCTCATGTGAGTGAAAGAGTGGGGCTGGTCCATCATAATTCTCTGCTAGCAATGCGAACTGGTGACAGCTCAGGAGTAGCTGTGTCCTGCTGCCTTCTTATGAGTCTGGTAAATCCAGGAGCTGATGGAGAATAATTAACATTTAGGGTATCCTTGGTAACTGGAGGGGGGCTGAAGGGCAGGCAGACCCCTTCACTTGCTGTCTGCCTATTGCTTCTAGTCAGCACAGTGTGCAGAATCCAAGTATGGATGTATTTATCAGCTGGGCAGGATGCTGCTTTGGCATTTAGTCTGCAAACCTCAACAAGATAGATTTTACCTCATTGCCTGTCCCCATCGGTTGGTGTCCCAGTCACAGCATGGGGAGCAGAGAGGCAGTGAAGTGTCTCCTTGCCTGTCAAAAAGGACTGCTGTGAGCCAGCACCAGCAGGCCTCCAGAAACTCACTCTCCCCTTGATGCCTTTTCCCTCCTCAAGGGAGGCAGGTTCATTAAGCAAAGAAGCTTTGTGGCAGCAGGGAGTCTGGCTGCTGCAGGGAGAGGATTGCCTGGCACTTGGCTGCGCTGTGCTGTGCAGGCTGCTGCTCTTAAATCTCTGCCCTGTTAAACAGGATTGGCTTGTCTGCGAGCAGGCAAAATGCCCTCCTAGCACATGGGCATTAGTTGTGAGCAGATGAAGCTGCCAAGACATCATTGCTGATCATTAAGTGTGTTTATAAAGGCAAGGCCAGGAGCCAGGTGGGCCCCACTGAT
Source organism: Neodrepanis coruscans (assembly GCA_013400695.1). Lineage (NCBI taxonomy): Eukaryota > Metazoa > Chordata > Aves > Passeriformes > Philepittidae > Neodrepanis > Neodrepanis coruscans. The sequence continues at coordinate 24,302 of VYZS01056153.1, forward strand.
CCAGTCCCGCTGCTGCAGCAGAGCCAGTGGCAGGGGATGCATTCTTGGTAATTCCACTCCCAGCTACATTAATTTACAATCTAAAAAGAGGTGATGTAAGTCACGTCCAAGCACTGGCTGTATGCTTTGCTGGGCACAGTGTAGTGATGAACAGAGTTTTGTGCTCTGTGGATGGGGATCCTAGCAATAGGCATGCTGAAAGGATCCTAGAAGGACAAAATAATTGCTGCCACAGCACCTTTCTCATCTGGAACATATATAGGCAGTGCCCCTATTGTGTTAGGTCTGGGTAGCTGTTCAAAATTATTATGTCTTGGCTCTTTGCATGGCTGAGTAAAATAATCCCCTTTTACTTTGGTAATGGACATGAGTGTTTATGGGAAGCTGCTGATGCTTCATCCCCTGGAGCCCAGAGTGGTTGCAGCAGCCCGTGCTGAGCTCCTGGAGAGTGCTGGCCATCACCAGAGAGGGGACAAGTGTCCTGGTGTCCTCACGGGGTGTGGCTGTACTTACAGTAATCAGTCATAGCGTAGCAGAGAGGTGTCTTTAGTCAGTGCAGAGATCTTCTATTTGCCCATTGTTATTCACATTCCAAGTACAAAGTAATTTCTTACCTCATTGAAAAATGTGAGGAAAAAGGACTCATTTCCCTCTGTGTCTGGCAGCGGAAATCAAATGCTCCATGGTGAGGAGGTAGAGTGGCTCTTTTCTGAACATCTGTGAATGGTAGATGGCATTTGGAAAAAGGTGTCACAACCCATCATATGCCTGAATCTTGACAACAAAGGGTTTGTTCCTCCATGCCTGTCTGCTTTGCTCTGGCAGCACTTGCACACATCGTTCCTGAGGTTGAGATCATTCATGCTGGAATAACTTATAAAGTATCAGTGTACCACAGGGATTTAAACTTCTCCTCCTCTGCAGCCTTAAAAGGAAGGAGCTAAAGGCAGGATACACAAACCAATGAAAATTACTGATTTTATTCACTATTTTTACCACACTTTTTTTCCAGAATAAAATTGTATCTGGGTGATATAATAATCTTGAAGTATTCTGGGTGGGGATGCAGAGCTGAGACGTGGTAAGTGCTCAGCACATTGGAGACCAAGCTGTATATCTGAAATCTAGGAACTGGTTAGGATTGTAACTTTAGTTAATTAGACAATTGGCTCCAACACATTGCTCCTACCTCATTTTCTTCACGTTCTTCATAGCAATTTTTTTTTTTAATCAGTGTAATGTAAGCAGGTTTTGTTATGCTTATTACCAAGGAGCAGACCTGCAGAAATCAGTGGAGCACAGTGGTCTTTCCCCACCCTTGCCTGAGCAATCAAGGGGCAGTATTTGCTGTGCTTGGAACATCTGAGAACTGAATGGGGCAGAACATCTTTCCTGGAGAAGTGGATTTTTTTTTTCTGGTAGAGCCTTTTGGGGCACCAGGATCTAAATAAAGCTGTAAATCTCCTAATTTGTGTTACAAGAAATACATTGGAAGATAAATTCAGATACTACTGCTGCCCTAGGCTGAGCTGGATGGTAGTTTTCAAGCATGTGGGCTAATGAATCAGGAATCCAAAACAAGTGACCAGCCCAACTTTATGGGCTCACAGCCCAAACCCAGGATACCATTTCTTCATTCCTCTTGCCTGTGCTGTGTTTTGTCACTGCCTCTGCTGCTAAGTGGTGTGAAATGCTGATGCTTCAGAGTGAATGGCTTGGCCTCTGCAGGGAGCAGGTGAAATATATGTTCTTGAAGACACGATTGCTGCCAGCCACCTTCCCTGAAGGTGGACATTTGTTACTACCCCAGGAAGGTGAAGGATGTGCTGCTGCAAGATGTAATTGACCCCAGCAGAGGCCTCCTGCCAGAGCCATCATCCCTGCAGCAGAGCAGAGGAAGCAGCACAGTCCTTGTGAATAAGTGGACTGAACTGTCAGCCTCTTCTGGGTAAAACAGGGCAGTCCCCACAGGATGGCTCTGTGCTGCCAGATGGTGAGGGCTGGTTTTGGCTGAGGTGATAAGAACCAGGGGTGTATCTTGACTTGCCTGGCATGGCTGGTTCTCAGGGCCACCCCCACTATCACCAGAGCATAGATTTGCCATGGATGACAGCAATTGAAAAAACTTAAGGTCAGGTTTCATTGGGATGACCATTCCTACATGTGTAAATCACATTTTAAATTGTGGCTTAGGTGAATAACACCTCAGCATTCTTGTTCCATGGTAATCCCTATATCTGCTTGTTTAATGGATAGCAAAATGATTAACCAGGAGATAATTTCCCATAATTTGAATGGGGACTTTATTTGTGGTTTTTAGTTTTGGGCTTTTTTTTTAAAGTCTGGACCTGTGGATTATCCTTGCTCTCTCAAGGGCAAGAAGTTTCTCATGTCCTTGAGACTAAATGCCAGACTGCTCAGGCTTGGCTGCAGCATTGGCTTTATTTGCCAAGGACTTCAGAGTGTGCCTGAAGAACAGAGCAAGAGGGAAGAGGGAAAACAGACAAGTAATTCTGACACACTTTAGTATTCCTGGCGGTGCTGCTGCCATCAGCTGTTCTATCAGCTTTCACAGCCCATGCTATAATTAAGATCTGTCAACACTGATAAAAGGGAGAACATTCAGTCAACTAATTAAGTATCGCTTTAATACTCTAATATTTAAATTCAGGTTCCTAAATCAGCAGAATAATAAAATGTTTTATGTCTGCTTAAATGGCAAGGGAACAGAATGTGAATATCTCAATAGTGGATTTAATTATCAATCTGCCTTTCCCCTGTGGAGCAGAGCAGATCTCAGTGCCAGTGAAGTGGAACCAGGATCCCTGATGGGAACCTGTAGGTGTGGGAGGTGAATGCAGAGGTGGCTGGAGAACAGGCCCCAAGCCTGAGGGATCTGGGGAACCCCAGCAGCGTGGCTGGGGTGGCGAGGGCTTAAAACAAACCTGAGGATGCTCTGGAAGAAGGGAGGTGGGCTTGGTAAGCAGGAGAAAGGCGATGGCTTCTGGCACTAGGAGGAAGAGTGGGGCCTTATGCTGTGGATGCACGCCCTGCAATTTTACACTGCTGCTCTTTATTTCATTATCAGTGTGGTCTCAGCTTGCACAGGCTGCAAGTCTGTCCCAACACTGTCCCTTTGCAGGAGTTCTTCCCTGCAATTGCTGGCTGGAGCCAGCATTGGAGATGTGACCCGTGCTGCAACCAAAGGAGCTCCATACGAGTGTCTGTGCAGACAGCACCTCACCCTGCCTTGTGCATGCAGACACATCTGTGCTGTGTACACATCTGGGCTACTTTGGTCTGGAATTGTAGCTGAATGCCAGTTTTCTCTTCTTGTTTTCAGTCGATTGCTTCTTGGGTCTTAAGTTGCAGGCCTTTTTTAAGTGATAAATCTGGATGCAAATGTTTAACTGTAGTGTTGAGAGATGCCTCTGTCGTTTGCAAGTTTGCCATGTCCAGTGATGGTTCTGCCCAGTGGGGAGGAGGCAGTGATGCACAGACATGCTTTGGAGTATGGAGGGGAGCATCTGGGAGCTGGGATGCTCAATGTATTGTCCATGGCTCCAGACATGTGAAAAGAGCTGAGCAGAGAGAATTGTGCCTGAGCAGATATTGAGTTGAGAAAATGCTTCAGCAGACCTGGTGCAATATTACCTTTCCTTTGTCCTTTTTGTGTTAGCTTTTTGTGAATATTTTTAGTGAGCACGTTTACTGGCAGGAGTGTTCATGGAGGAGAAGGGAAATATTTGCTCATTTAATCTCCAAGAGGACTGCAAACTGAGATATTTGAAGTATTTGCACTAGAAAGTTGATGGTGACTGCTCTACTTGTCCTGGCAAGAAGCACAGGCAGCCAAGCAAGAGGCTCATGTGCCATTAAACTGAGCAGAGGAATCGTGGTTGTAATAATGAGTGGGCTGCTGCTAACGATGGTCTGGCAGGGAGCTCTGGGCAGGCAAGGATGCAGGGTCTGGAGTTCTTTTAAGACTTAAATTTGTTCTCAGAAATTACATGGGATGGAAAAAGGCTTGAAAAAAAATCAATTTGGACAATCCTGTTCTGTTCACACATAATTTGCAAACTGAAAAAGAGGTGAAATTCATCAAGGAAATGAATCGTTACAAATGATTTGTTCAGCTGTTGTAGGGAGACGATTTATGAATATTGATCTGTTTGTAATTGTGAATAACTCCCTGTGGAAGCTGTGTGCTGTTGAAGTGTTGGGTATCTGAAATCGACTGAGTGCATTTTTTTAACATTGCAGTTAACTCCAAAGGACTTTAGTCAAAATTGCAGCCTCCTTGTGCTGCACTTTTCAGGGGTTATTGTATGAAGGAATGCTTGGCCAAAGAGTTTTCAGAAAAGACCATTTTAGCATAGCTTCCATTTTACAGCAGAGCCCCTGGAATACAAAATGTCTTGCCCAAGGTCAATTAGAGCCCATAGCAGACTTTGAGAAAGAATCATAGTTTATTTTGGTTTGCTTTGGTTTGTGTGAAATAGTCACAGAGCAGGAATTATTGGCATGTCTGCTGTAGAAAACCAACTTTGCAAAATTGAGGATTTTTATCAGAATACTTGAATTTTGAGGAGGTGGTGTGAAATCCTGTGTAATTCCTTTGCTCTGTAGGAAATGGATTGTGGATCATCCCCAAAAGGCATCTCAGTTACCAGAGAAGTGTGGGAAGGTGGGATGTATTTATTTTTAATTTCACCTGGAGGCTAGGCATGGGCATTTGTAGGAGTTATTTTGAACTGAGCAGCTAAGGAGAAAGAGAAATACCACAGAGGATTCACAATACAGCACTAGTCTGTGGCTCAAGGGTTGTTGTCCTTTCTCCTTCTCCTGGAAGCTTCACATTGCAATTATTTTGTGAGTGGGCTCTGGGTGCTATTTACTGTGTGACTCCGGCACAGTGCTTTACAGCAGGTGATTTTCTGTCTGTGCTGCCCAATGTTTCAGGCCTGACAATGCCACTTGCTAAGTGGAAAGCAATGACCAGCAAAAGTGTGGGTTATTTATTTTAAAATAGAGAAATGTGGCAATTTCATACTCTGCAGTTCCCTTCTGACAACTCATCCTCCCGCATCACATTGCAGTGAGTGACAGCAACCAGAGGCTATTCATAAGGGTGGCATCTCAGCATGTAATAATCATAATTACATGAAATAATAACTATCTAAAGGGCAGCACAGTGAGTGACAAGCCAGAGAATATACCTTGACACCTGCCAAAGATGTACTAAACACACAGAGAAATTTTCCCCAGGATCCTGTCACTTTGTCAACTAACAGAACCAGCCAGAGTTAATAAAATTACTCCAACAAAGTCAGGCAGGGCTTTTTCCCTTGCTGTCAGAGGCTCAGTTCACAGGTTCACAGAATCATCGAGGAGCCTGGTCTAAGTCTGACAGTGCTTTTGTTGTTACTATTTTTGGCTCTAATTAATTGGAGAAGTTCCTCTGCCATGGAGTTTAATCTGATAATTTTTTAAGATAATAATTGATAAATTGCAGGTGGCAGCAGGCTTGAGGGACCTGGCTAAAAAACCCTGGAAAGGTTTGACATTTCCTTTGCTACCATTCCTTCTGATATTTAATTCTATCTGTATGTAAGGGCTAGACCCTGGGATGAGAAGTCCTGTGTGTCAGCTGATAGCACTTACAGATGTTATCCTGAGGTGCAGCAGCAGGTGATCTTCTATTGTGCAGTGTCTAATCCTTTGTCTAAAGAAAACATGGAAATTGTTTGGACAGATCTCATTCCCTGACAAAATTAGTATGGAAAGACAGGGAAGGGCAGATGGGTGGTGGGATTAAAAAATGAATGTAGATAGAAGATGGTCTACTACAGCTAGAGTTAAGGATATTGTGTGTTCCCCACAGGATTTGATTTTTTTAAAACAATCTGCAAATTATTCCAATTAAAATGAAACAAACAGTTGGCTGAGTTCTGGCCTTGCTGCCCAAGATCCTGGGCTTGTGTAGGTGGATTTGGAACAGATATTCCCAATCATGAGTATCTAACAGGAGTCATAACACTGCAGGTGGGACTGTGCTTGCCTTCCAGAGTATGGGAGGCACTGCAGGAACAGAAGATGCAGGGCTAGTTTTTTCACAGCTCCTTACGATTAGATTATGTGCATTTTGAGTGTCTCTTTCGTGCTGTTCTCTGACACTTAAATAACAATGAGAATTGTTGTTAGGGCTATTTTTGTTCTATGTGAGATACGGTGTTTTACCATGTGTTATATTCTCTGATGTGGTCCCTCATTTCCTTGGGCTCCTGTGCCTCTGCCTGTGTGTCCTCCCTTGGCTTGTATTTAGGTGCAAGGGGGAAGAGCACTGTACTGGTGCACTGCAAATACAGAGGCACCCTTGTCCCTGAATACGGGTGTCAGACATCACAGTGGTAAAATAGCACAGGCTGAAGTTCATATGAGAGGTTTATTTATACTCCTGGCAGGATGCACCAATGGTTTCCATGGGAATGGGAAGGGCTGCACAGTAGGATGGCTGCTCTTATTGCACATGATAGAGAGCTAATAGGGAGGGCTGCAGCCTCCTTGTGCCCTCATTAATCGAGCCCCCTGCCAGGTTTTCCCAGATGTCTGTACCTCTGTACCATGCACCGCTCGAGGCAGGGATTGCTTAGGGCAGGTCATGGGTCACAGTGTGAGAGATGCAGGCTTTAGGAAACAAGTGCTTGTTCCTGTGGCAGTGAAGGGATAAAAATAAATCTTCTGTGCAGCCTTTTGGTGATTATCATTTTGGAGAGTAGAGGTGAGGAGGGCTTATTTATTTATTTATTTATTTATTTTTATTTCCATAATGAAATGGCCAGAAGGAAAAGCAGAACTGCAGGGGGAGTTTGCTTCGTTACCACTGGGTCTCAGTTCTATGTGGCTGAACAGAAAACCCAGCAGAGAACACAAGAGAATTTGTCATTTGCTGCTGGTGGAAGTTGTCTTCCTTCTAGAGCAGCTACCAGCCAAATCCAGCCCCATGGGCACATTCCCTGCAGATATTTTCCAAGTCTGCAGCACAATCTGCCCCATTCTTGGTTTTGCAGGGTAAGCATCCTAGAGGGAAGAAGTGGTCCTGGGTGGCCATGATCTGGGGTGTTCTTGCATCTTGCATCTTTTAAGAAGTGTCTGTAACACCTTCCCTCTTGGTTGCCTTGGCAATTTTTGAAGTAAAGTACAGAATTCACAGACATCCCCTGGCTCAGACTGGGCTCCATGGAGGGTTTGGGGTGACTGTACATCACTCACACAAGTCCATCAGCCCTCCTGGCAGAGGGGAGTTGCGACCTCAGGTTTCCTTGGATAGCCATGGTGGACTCTCAGGCTTAGCATGCCCGAGATGGTGTCAGCCAGAAACTAAATGTTAATTACCCCATCATTTGCTCGGAGGGCAGGGATTCCTGGGAGTGTGTGGGCTTTCCAGGAGCTGCTGAGTGCCATCTGCCGGGCGATGGGTTTTGGTCTGGGGGCTGTGGTATGCAGAGAAAACATCCACAGGGAAACAGAGATTGGCAGGGAGAGGCTAAAGGCTGTTAATAATACAGTAGGTAAGGGAAAGCAGAGGATAGAACACACCGAAAATTGCATTCAGACAACACGGATGACAGTTATTTTGATTTGTAAATGTCTACCTAGTTGGAAAAGCTGCCATAAATAATACCCAGCTGTCAGGCTGTCCTGATCTGCGGGCTGTGCGCTCAGGCATGGTACTGATGGGGGGCTATATTTTTCTCAGTGTACGTACAGGATAAACATACACTCTGCTTGCACATGTTTGTCATTGAGAAATCCCTGCTGCACCTGCACTATGTCATTACCGTGTTCAGTCACTTGAGTCTTCAGAGACAGAGTGTTGTTGAATTTAATTTTTTTTTTTAATATACAATTTTCCTTCTTGTCCCTCAGCTAAGGCAAGAAAATCCCTCATCCCACAGCTCTGTTTTTGTTGTAACACAAATTGGCTGTTCACTTTGGATTTGCTGTAGCAATCAGCAGCAGTGTCAGGGCCAGGTGACAATCTCTGGGTACCCAATGCTGTGGATTTCTTCTCCCCAGGCTGGGAAAGCACATAAACCTGAGCCATTTCCAGGAAGATACTTGGCTCTTGCCAAGATTCTACTGGTTTTTCGGATAAACAGAGCACTTCAGGGCTATCAATATTTATAGATTAATCTGTTTGAAGGCCAAGAGGGAGCGTTTATCATTATCCACTCTATCCTCCATGGGCTGTGGAACAGCATCAGCCTGCCTGCAGCCCAGCCCCTCAGCCAGTGCCTGTAGGCAGTGCAAACAAAATTGTGCCTACTGTCGATCCTGACTGCAATTCAGCATGTGGGGATCAATTTCTTGATTGGAGCAGGAACCAGCAACAAGGGCAGGTGTTTCCTTTGTGGGATTTGTCTGAATTTAAGCCCTTGATGTGATGAAGGCAAGCTGTCTCCCTCTGGGAGCACCCCACACCAGCACCACAATCACGCATCAAACGCTGCTCTGAGCTGCCAATGCTTTTCCCAGGCAGCGCAAAAACTTGCAGCAAAACAAAGCTTCTGCCTTGTTGGGACCCTCTCCATTCTTTTATTCTCCCGTTCCTGCACCTTGTACTGGCTCTCTGTTCTATTTGGGACTGAAAGCCATGTCCAAATTCTCACTTCTCTTGTCCAAGGCAATAAGAGCTGAGACAAAAGGCTGCCAATGCACTGGTGCTGGAAAAAGTTCTGCTCCCAGGGAATGTGAACACAATATACCCCATATTGGCCTGTGGCCACTTCTGTGTCAGGCTTTATTTTTCTGCTACTGCCAGCCCTTTCTAAAATTCTTTTCTGAATAGAATCATTTGGTGCTGGGCAGTAGGCTTCCAGGGCGGTGGGTAACTTGGTGTTTGTAGATGACATATACTGGGGCTGTTGGGTGTCTCTACAATGCACACAGTCAAATCATGTTGTATTATGTTGTTAAAAGGAAATTTTAGCCTCTTCTAATTGTTGTGTTGTCCAACAACATCAACTGGTTCCCAAAACTGCCTCCTGAAGGTGCTGATATCCTGAGCTGGATATATGGTCAGGTAGCTGGAGAGAAGGAAGAGAGAGTGAGGAGGACTTTTGCTTTTCCTCATCACCTCTGAAAATATGTCAGGAACAGGCCCAGCACCTTGCGAGAGTCACCTTCACTCAGCTGTGTCCTGTGTTTGGAATACCATAAATAAATAGCTGAAAAGTCCCCTGAAGGTTCAGGAAATATTTGGGGGCAACCCTGGATGGATTTATAGCTTCCCATCAAGAACCACATGTAATTAATGGCTATGTGTGGCTTTGCCTGGATATTTGACAGGATTCTGCTTTGCATTCTGGGCTCAGACAGATTTGCAAGAGAAATGAGGGGGAGACAAAGTCTGCAGCTTGAACTGTGCACAGTGTTCACATACCTTGGGGAAGCAAAGCTTCTGGGTTGTTTTGCACAGCTGTGACCTCCAGACTAATGGAAATTTTTCTGCTAAAAACATACAAATCTAACAGTCCTCCTGCTGAAGGTGCAAACTGCTACCAGTAAATGCCACATACTGAAAACACATTTTGCACTATAGTTGGCTTTTGTGCCAATTTTCAGCTGGCCAGCCTTCCTGGGATCCCAAAGCAGATTTTGCCGTTAAATCAAAGTGCCTTTGTATTTTCTTTGCTTCATGATTGATCTGTCTCATTGTGTGGAACTATACACAGCTCCTCCCTACCGGGCAATGTAGTGGCTGGTTCTGGCCATGTCACCTCAGGTCGGATTAATTAACCCTGACATCATCCATTTTCATGGACAGAGATCCCATTCCCTGCTGCTTGTCAACAGAAGCAGCTTACAGAGTGAGTGCAGGCAGGAGGCAGTGGGGAGGCTGTGTAAACACCACTGGTCTGCACTGAGCCAAGGCATTTCCAGTGCCTACTAAAAGGAGCAGAAGCCAACTTTTCATCTCCTTGTTTTTCTTAGGGCTTAGCAAGGAACCAGTAAGTTTGCAGCAGCTCTGATTACAAATATTTGCTCTTTTCTTTAGCCCCCGATGACTCTGCTGTTGGCTTGGTGACAGCATTTATCCAGTGTCGGTGCTCCAGCCGCTCCACAGTACTTGGCTATGCTCTCTGAGTGCCAAGCTGTCCCCAGTGCCTCGTAAGAAGAGAGAGGCTGGGATTTCCTTTGTAGGAACTGCTTTGGATGCAGGGAACTGGGTGTGAGTAGCAAGGAGCAAGCAGTTGGTGTGGGTCCAACTACCAGCTTCAAAAGGCTGTAATTGCTCTCCCAAACTTTCTGTAGGGGTTGAGGCTGCAGGGAACGGACAAGACACTGCTCCAGTTCTGTAACACCCCTTTGTCACTGGGTTCCCTCCCTCCCCTTCCTGCAGGTGGAATCTGCAGCACTACTGCTGTGCTTTATGGTTCACAATTTTTCAGACTTGTGCTGTTCATTTGTTCTGGCATCTTTTGAGAGCAAAAGAAAATCTGTGGAGGTGTAGGGGGGAAATTGCTTCAAAGATCACTTTCAGGTGACCACTGTTCTCAAGTGTTCAAGTATTTAGGAAGGGCATTTCCTTTCCTTCTGTCTCCCGTTCCCACTGCTGTCCCAGCTTCTCATTCCCCTGCCATGTCTCCCAAGCTAACAGTCTCATCTCTATCTGCCTCCGTCCTTCTGGCCAGGAATAGCCCTTGCTCTAGCAGAGCCCATCCTGCCATGAGTGCTGGTGTGTTGGGGCTTCAGAGCAGATGCTGGGGAGAGCCTTCAGTCCTAGATGGGAGCACAGGTGGGATCCTGTGTATCAGCAGTTGCACTAAATAAAGTATCTTAAGAAGCTGGAGGAATGTCTGAGGAATTTTTCAGGCTCCTACTGTAACCTATTGAAAGTTGAATTGATTTGAAATCTCTGTAAAGTGTGTCTCATTTTTTAGACATGGTACCTTCTGTCAGTCCTATACCTGCCAGTAAATTAGTGATGACTAGAAAGTGGGATTTTCTGCAGTCTAGCACATATTCTCATCCACTCAAAGCCAACAGGATTTTCTGTTTATTTCTAAAGGATCAATTTTCATGTTATGGCTGAGCTTTGTATGTGATGTCCTATATTTCTGCTCAGCTTTTTAGAATTTACTTTTTGCTAATATTTCTAGAGCTGAACATAGGGATATGAGGGAGCAAACCCAGTTCTCTGTCTTCAGGGCCCTGCAGCTAACTTTACCACTTTGGAAAGAGCCCCTGCCTGAGTAAAGTGTGAAAGCACTATGTTCTCTCACTGCTTTGTTTGCTGCATTTTGGGACCTGTTTATGCTGCTCTAGTCAGAGAAGTAGCCCAAAAGGGCTTGTAAATTAATGCTCGACACATGATCACACTCTCTACCCCCTTGCACAGAGACTGTTGTGAGCCCAGCCTTTTGCAGGGTGAGGCATTGCAACATGGAAAAGACCAAATGCAAAGAGCTGTTCCTCTTCAGGTCTGAGCTCTTTTCGATTCGTCCTCTGTGTTTTTTTCTTCCCTGTCTTGTTGGTGTCATTCCCGCTGAGAGCTGGCAAGTGAACCGGCAGTGAGTCAGCAGGAGTGGGTGGCAGCTGGGCTGAGACTTGCTGGGTAGGTTCTTCCTGAAGTCATGAATCCTGCCAGTGCCTCTGCAGGATGGCTTGGAGGTCACTCCTGTTTGGGGATGGGGATGATGGTGATGATTTCCCAGGCCAGCAGATAGAAAGGCTCTGTGTAGATCTAGTGATGTGGGATGTGTGAAGAAGCAGCAGGTTGTAGGTGGGGACAGGAGTGACACAGGAAGGTGAGCATGACATATGCTTCTGGAAGGAGCATCCAGCTGCAGTGCTACCAGCCCTGAGCATCCTGTGTGCTACCTGGGTTTGTATAGATCTGGTCTCCAGGAAGGAAAGGGGGCAGATAGCTAAGATCCCACCAAAACTTGCCCTGCAGTGAGCCCTTGATGGATGTTAAAATGTCTGAGATAGAGCATTTAAAAGCTCAGGTTGGGGCTTGGGGTTTAGATCTGGGTTTGTTTGCTGACTTGGACCTGGCTTGCCTGGCTGACCTTGGGGTAACTTGTGTAGGTGACCCTGCTGCTGGTATTACTGAGCTCTGGCTTGAGTGTTTCAAAAACAAGCCTTGTTTTTTTTTTTTTATTTGGAACACTTACTAATGGAAGCACAAATGCTTCCATTATATTAAAAAATACTGCTGAAGGATGGCAGGGGTGAGAGCATGAGAGATTAAGTCTACTCATGGACTGGATCAGAGTACAATATTTTGTCTCCCACTGTGTTACCAGCTGTATAAGACGAAAATGTCAGAAATCCCGCGGCACGCAATTACAGTCCGACAGGGGCTGCTTTCCTCCTGACCTCGGGTAGCTTATGCTTGGTTTATACCCTGAAATAAGGAGTCTTTCTCCCAAAGAGTCTCTCTCTCTTTGCCTTATGCTGTATCATTAAAAGTCTGAACTGCCTTCATGTTCTTCACTATGACCCATGGAAAAGTGGGGATAGTAGGAAGAAGGAGAGAGCTTAGCAGCAGTACTGTGCTGGCCCTTGGAAAACGTGAGTTTGTGTCAGCTCACTGTTCCCCCTACTGTGCCTCACCATCATCCTCCTTTTCCTCAGTCTGTTGCACATGAGATTTATTTCTCCAGCCTCCACGATGCACATTAGCTCTGCATTTTTTTGGCCGGAATATCATTTTGCTACTTCATGCTAATATTTTGTGAACTTCACCAGGCCTATTAGTTTTCTTTGATTCCTCTTTGCAACATTCTGTTCTGGAATTATCTGAACTTAATTCATGTGCCATTTGCTCTGTGCTCTACTTTCAGCACATTAATAAAAATAATTGAAATTGTATTAGGCTGCAGACAAATCCCTGTAGTATCCCATGAGTATCTTCCTCCAAGCTGATGCATTTGTGGTCCTTATTTTTACTTTGTTCATTGTGCTTTAGGCAGCTTTAAACAGGGATGGAAGTGTGTGTAGTTGAGCCAAATTGGAAGCTGATGAGTAATAAAAAAATTGCTCTACATTTGTAAAGTGAGGAGTAGAGTAAAATAGCCTAAGGTGAAAACATCCATGAGGGGAGGGGATGGCACATGCTGGTGTTGCTAAGTACTGAAGATACCAGTCCAGCATAGTCATTGACAATGAAAAGCAAAGGCCTGGCTAGTGGCCATTAGTGCTTGCCCTAGGAATGCCTTGGCTAGTCCCTCTGGGCAGTGCCTTTATGGCACTGGTGGAAATCAGACATCCCCATCTCCCCTAACATCCCTTTCTTGTCAGCAAGATGTCAGCACATGTGTTTCTTTGTGGGCTGGGGTGGGATTGCCACCAGGCTGGGCTGTGACACGCTGCTGTTTCCCTGCTCCTTGGAGGCTAGTCCCCTTTGCTGGTGGCACCTTTGCTCACCCCTGCTGCCAGCACAAACTGCAGGGGGAGGGCAGGGAGCCACTAAGCCTATGCCACCACCAGACCTGAATGTGGAATAGAGTGTTTGTCAATCAGCATGTTTTCTTTAGTTTTTCAATGTACTTCGCTGGAAACTATTACACCTAATTTGTTCTGGATTACTACACAAACAGCATCCAGATATCATTTGTCACCTTGGGAATAGCAGACAATACATAATGAACCAGCAGCAGCATGCTCAGGCTGAAGGGCCTTATGCGTGTGGTTTGTCTTCTTTTTGTTTTTAAATATGTCTTGCAGAATAAAAACACACATATTTTAAGCAAGCACTTCCTTGCACAGATCTGTTTTGTTTTAAAACATTAAGTGTGTTCCTTTAGCGGATCAACGTTGTTTTGCTGCTCTTCTGATGCGGTGCCAGTAATGTTTATTTTTTTAGCTGAAATTATTTCCTTCACAGATTTGCTTTTGAAAGGACACTGCTCTGTGCATATCTTTTTCAAGCCTAAGCTCATCTAGCTACTGTTCTGCTCTTCAGATAGATGCTTTGCGGATAGGGAACAATGTTATTGGAAGGCAAACGCTCATTTCCAAGCCATCTTAGAAGTACATCAAAATCTGTATGAATCAGACTTGAAGCAAATGAACTCTAAAATCCTGGGCTTGATTATCTCAGAGAATCCCCGCTGAAACTAATAAGGCAGCATCATATGCAAAAGACATTCTAGGCTCAATGTTACCAAATATTAATTATTGTTATCTCTCGGCTAGCTGATAGCAGTGGTTGCAGCCCTGTAATTTAGCTTTCCAGCAGAAAGAATGGTAATAGAACAAAACTAAAAAATAAAGCTTGAGGTAAATATACCAGACCTGAAACAAAAGCTGTCAAGGTGCACTGTGGTTCCTTCCCCAAACCACAACTTAGCATGCCTCTGCTTTAAACTGGCTTTAACCTCCCCCACCAAGAGCAAACTGGTGCTGCTCCTCTTGTAGAACCTTTTCTTGGGCTGCTGAGAGCAAGGAGAGGCCAGAGGGCAGATGAGGGGAAAGTTCATGGTGTCTTTTCAAGTCTACCATGTGCTCTCCAAGAAATGCATCTTGGATGACTTTGTACAACAGTGACATCTGGTGATACCCATCAATATTTACTGTTTTCACTCTGCTTTTCAAGAGGGTGGAGTTAAATTCTGTAAATTCCTTACTTGAGAAGTAAGTTAGAGCAAAGCACTTGACTGGGCTGCTTCTGGCAGCCCTTGCCCTGTTTGGCTTGGCACTATTGATGCTGCAGCAGGATGATGGTTCCTGGGCAAAGGCAGGGTGCAGAGCGATGTCACTGGCAGGGAATGGTGCTGTGCCCTGTGTGTGAAGTGGAGCTGAATGTCAAGCTGCCCTATGCTTCTCAAGTGAGAATAAAGAACATGAATCTCCATGACTCCTCTTGAGGAGTCTCACATCTCCCAATAATGCGTCTTGATGGGCAGGGACTGCAATCCCTGCTGGAAGTGGCTTATTCCCACGTCAGACCTTGAATCTTGGTTAGGCCTTACTTTTATCCAAACTTCTTCAGCCTTTCTAACTATTAGGGAAAAACTGATGGAAAGTGCTCTATATTGATAAGGAGTATTTTGCAGATCTCTCTGAAAATGATCCAAAGTCAAATATCAAAATGTTAGTGGAAGGTTTGTGGTTAAAGTCGTAGTTTGTTCCCTGTGGGTCCTTCTACCATCGGGGGAACTGGCACGAGCAGGTTATTGCTGACCACAGCTGTCTCACACAGGAGAGAAGATGAAGAACCATCTCTTCTGGTTTTCCTTCTCCTTTCCTGAATGTCCCATAGGAGGTGATAATGTACTTTTCCTCTTTCCTTACTATGTTCTATCTCTGTCTTGTTGCTTAGTTTGCATTGGAGGGGTGTGTGGTGGTGATAAATCTGCTTCTGCCAATAGCTCTGCCAGTGATTGTTTGAGTGACCTAAAACACCCATTTGTGACAGTATGATCCGGGGGAAAAAGGATTAATTTCCACCAAATGGTGGTGGAGGAGGATGTTTGCTGACCTGTCTGTCCACAGCTGGAGGTCTATGTGCCATATGGTTGTATCTTGTCTCTTTTCCTCCCTGCTTATTTGTGCAAATTAAAACAATTCAGAAAAAGAGGTTTCTGTGGATTGGTTCAAATATGTGAAGTTTTGGAAAGAAATCAGGTTATTGTCCCCTTCAAGGGATTCTAAGTGGCATCTGGACCACCTTCCAGGATCAGTGCTTCCCTGAACACTTGATTCCTGCTGTTACATCTCTTGAAAAAAGAGGGAGCAGTGCTCCTGAGGGCAGGGACTGGGAACTCTCCTGTGCTGCATCAAGCACTTAAATGATGCTGAACAACAACTAATAAGAAAAATGATAGTTTGGATGTGCACATATGGGGGACAGCAGTAGAAGCCTGTAGTGAGGTTGAACTCAATTTCTTTAATATTAGATATTATACATGCACAATAGGCAGGCGTGGTGTGATTATTCCATACCTATTTCTTTCCAAAGGATAGAATATGAATTAAATCACCCCTTGGAGAGCCATAGAAAGATAATGTTTTCGCACCATTAGTCAGAGGCTAACGCAGTTTTCCTTTCCCTTGGTACTATAAATCTAGAAACAACAATCAAACAGAAGGGTAACACCTTGTATGCTGCCTAAGGAGTTTTTTTCCAGTTCTGGAAACTTTGCTATAGTTGAAAGCTGCAGCCACTCTATATTTGTTTCCGGAAAGTCCTGTTTCTTCGATGGAAACTAATTTTGGGTGGACTACCCATAGGGATTCCCGATAGGGTCTTTCAGTGAGTTTTCTGCAAGGACCAGAAACCTTCAGGCTTGCTTAGAGGAAGATGGGGAGAAAATTGATGCAGCCTCTTCCAAGAAACTGCTCATGTATGAGAAGTCTATCCTGCCGCAAGCTCTTTAGCACTCCCTTGACTCCAGTTTATCTCACTGGCTCCAGTTCAGCTTTTCTGAGCTGAGGTAGAGGTGCTTTGGCAGAGCTACCCCAAAGAGCTCACAGCCTCCCGTGCCTGTGCCCCTGTGCCATCTGCAGCACCAGGGGATTTGTTCTCCCCTCTTTCCACTAATAACCCATGTACCTGGGTTTCCTCTGGAGCCTCTGGAAGCTGCTTCTGCTCCTGGGGACCTGCACCTATCCTGTAGCCTGTACCTCCCTGTATTTCATCTCCCTAAACCCACTGCTATGATGGAAACCAAAAGTTCCCTCATAGTCCCTCAGGGATCCTTATTGACTTTTATGGTCTTTAAAAGACCTCTGCATGGATTTGTAATCATTCTACATGTACACCAAGAAACACTAACATAACTGGTAATTAATTTGTTTTAATTGTTTTTATATAATCCCCGCGAGCGACCTCATGTTTTGTTTTGCATCTGTTATGTTTCTGACTCAAATTTTAATGCCTTAATGGGAACAGTGCCAACTGCTGTTACACTGAGCTATGAGCAATCTCCTGGCACACTTCCAGTCCTTTATTGTGGAACTAACTATACAGCACTGTAATTTAACTAGCAAAATGTGGCAAATCACTATTATTAATAACAATAAATCTATTTCTGCAGGTTGACAGCATTAAAATAACAAATTACTCTGCAAAGAAAGCTGGTAATTTTGGGTGCTTTCCACTGTGATCATTGCAGAAGTATAATATCCATTATTAAGAGCCTTTTGGTGTCTCATGAAGGAGCTGTTTGCACATGACAGTGCATCATGGTACTTACTACGGGGGAGGATACAGAGGCCTTGACCATGGCTATTTCAGTAATTCATCATTTAAATTTAAATATTAATGGCAGAATGGGGCACGTTAGGGAAAACTGCTTGCCTCCCCTGCTTCCCATTCCCGCTTTTTTAATAATCTTGTCTCATTCAGTTAGTCAAATCTTAATGCCCAAGATCTTAATTTCTCCTTCTCTCTTCCCTTCTCTTCACTCTCTGTTGCCATCTTCTTGAATCCACAGTGCCCTGCAGTGTGCAAGTCCCCTGAGGTTTAGCTGAGTGCTTGATTTGTGCAGGGTTTCCACCATGAGAGCAATGCCCACCAGACACTTGTATTTCTAAAAGAGTTAGCAGTGAGCTCCTACAGACTGCCACTGGAATGCAGCAGCCCAGTCACTGCAGAAATAACAAGCCAAAATTACATCTGGGCTGATGTTTCTGGTGGAATTCACATTCTGCAGCTAAAGGTTTTCCTGAAGCTCTTGGAGTGATCCACGGCCAACCCCATTCAATCCCTGTCAGGGGAAACATGAGCACTAACCCTGAGTCTGTGTTATCCTTGTACAAGGCAACCCCAATTTTCTGCAGCCTGATTGAAGAGATCCACATCAGCCCCTTCACATCTGAGCAGTTGTAACAGGCAGCGATGGGGAGACGAAGTGCCAGCTCTGGGGCTGAGGGTGGGAGTTGGGACTGTGGTGTGAAGGAGGTAACCGAGGTTATGGTAGGAATTGGTGAAAATATGGAAGTTGGGGTTTGACTGACTTAACTGCTTATTTCCCTTGTTTCCATGATTTGTGTTGGCGGGATAAGCATTCTAGTGAGCTTAAACAGGAGATAAAATATTATGGGAAAGCATACTGGAATATCTGCCTCATAAACTGCAGGCGCCAAAATGTTCTTACAGAGTTTGTTTGTAAAATTAGTTTGTCCAAGAATTTATAACAAACCAAGGGATTTTACTTGCTTTCTGGTTGTTATTTCAGGGTAGTTTTTATCCAAACCCACAGCAGGTAATGGACAGGTTATTACTGACCATTGCCTCAGCACCTTTGCTTGTTCTTAGAAAGCTTCAAGGTGTCATTAATGAAGAGGGGATGGGAGACAGGACTGCCTGTTGCTGCTGTTTCTGCCAGCTGATGAGCGTGCTGCTTTGCTAATAAACTCCTCTGCAGTTTCAGCGTGGGTTACTGTTAGTGAGTAACATGGGTTAGCTGTGACTCACAGCTCTTTAAAATACAGCCTAGGGCAGAGAAGCACATGCTTAGAACAGTGTCAAGAAAGGGGGCAAGGTCAGAAAGAGTAAATGTGATGTGGAGATAACTGGATGGAGAAAAATAGTAAGGGAATGGAAACAAAAATATTTGTGGGGAATAAAATTAAAAAGGCACATGTGAAGAGAGCTGCTTGATAGAACTACTAGAAATATAAGGTAATGGGAATCAGGGAAGAGACCAGGGTCCAGAACTTGATCACTATGTGTGCCTCTGCACCGAACTTGATGAGTGTGGAGCCAGGATAATGGGAAGTCTTGGGTGAGCAGGAGACTGGCACAGCTTGCTAAGTGGTTTTTGAACAGAGCAGTAGTGAGTGTGAAGAAGTAGCAGAGACACTTGAAAATCAACTCTATGCAGCTGAAGAAGTTGTGGGGTGGTTTGCAGTGAGCTGCTATCTTCCTGTTTAACTCCTGGCATGTGAAAGAAGTGGCTTAGAGCTGCTGCAGCAGAGGATTGTTGTAGTGTTTTGATCAGTGGTTTTCCATGTTTTCTAGGTTACTCTGTTACTCTTTTCCAGGTTCAATTTTCAGGGGGGAATCACAAAGGGGAGAGACTGGCAATCAGTTTGACTCTCTATGCCTGTTAGGATTAATTTCCTCACCCAGCTGGCTTGCAGCAGGATGGAGCCTGCCTATTTCTACATGGAAACCCACCTCTGTGTCTGGAGGGTGGCCAAAAGCTCTCCTTGCAGAGCCCAAGTTCACAGGCTTCTGGTGCAGCCACTGCAAGTGCTCAGTCAGTTTTCTTAGGGATTAAAGTATCTCCTAGGTAGCTGAGTGGACTCTGCAGGGTTTAATCCCTGGCTATCTGCAGCTGAGGTACCCGCCGTGCCATACAGAGCTGTTTGGAGAGATGCAGCCCCATGTGAGCACTAATAGTCAAATAGGGCTTTGAGCTGTTATCCAGCCTAAGCTGCCGATCAGACTGTGATAATTCAAGCTTATCGAGTTCGACACCAGCAGCTGCTCTCCTAGACAAGTGCCTACAGCTCTGAGGGTGGCAGTAGGGATAGGTTTCTGAAGGGGGTTGTGAGCCCCCCATTCTGCTTAAAAAAATAAAAAAGTCCTAGTTTATTCTATGCTAGTTTTGTTCTTTGTATCCCACCCTTTGCTTTCAGCCAAAGATCCTATGGCACTTGACAAACAAGAGGAAGGCACTTGACCCTTCTGAGTGTTTTCATCCTGTTGATTTGCAAAGCCAATTCTTGGTCCACTGGTGGGCAGTGCTGACATCCCCAAGCCTTGCTCTATTGGAGCATTCTGTTTGGAGCACTCCCCATATTTGCTAGACTTTGAAGGGTCATGAAAACTTTGAAGTTTTTTTGATCCTGACCTTTAGGGATGTAAACAGTGATTTTAAAAGCCTCACTCTCTGGTACTGTAAAACTTCAATTCTTGGAAGCAGGTTTATGCAAGCAGTAGGCCATAGATATAAGTGAGAGCTCTGCTGTCTGCAGGAGAACATGGGACATTTGGATCTGAAGGTGTTTCCATCATTTTGCTGGACTTCTGTTTTCCGCAGGAGTAGATACACAAAGAAAATGTGGAGCTGCATTGAACAGAAAGCTGGCAGGTCAAAAGTGTTGTAATTTATACCTCAAAAATACTGTTTCACAGTGATTAAAGAAACAAACAAACAAAACCAGTTTATTTTATCTTAAAAGGGAGAGCTCAATGATATTGGAGAGAGAAGACTTTGGCTTCTGTGACCAGGACAGTTATCTGAAACTTAGCAACTGATGTTGTTGTTTGTGACAACATAATGGAATGTTAAATTACAAAATGCAGACTACCTGGAGCTGATTCCAAGTGCTAAGAGCACCACTCTTAAAGATTCCTTACTCCATCTGCAGCAGAAATTTGAAGCAGGATTGAACATCTTTTAGTGTTGTCATAGTCCTCAGATCTCCACTGTGAAGAACAGAAGGATCTTTGTCAAGATGAATATTTGTGAGATCTCCTTTACATAGTGCCAGCACAGCCCTTCCTATCCCCTCATTAACAGCAGGCTGAAGGTGGGATCAATCTTTCCATGCATATGGCTGTTCTGGATCCTGTTGTTTTGCAGCAACCTGGAGAAACACTATCTGCATGGTTTGTGAGGATTAGGAACTGCCAGCCACAGCTCTATCTTTTCTGTTAGGTTTTTTTCCTTGTTAACTTTAGTTTCTATTGATCTAAGTGATCAGAACAAGAAAACACTATGAAAATTGTCCTTTTTAATTTAATTTGAAACTGCTCTGAGAGTGCAGGATATGGTCATAAATAGACTGTTAGACTTTAAACTACATTTTGGAGAAAGAGCTCAAATTCTTACTGGTGATAAATGAACAACTGATTCACAGTTGCCTGGGTATAGTTGCCTTGGGTTGAAGCAGGCTAGTTGAACATGAAGGGGTGAGGTGAGATAGCAATCTAAGTGATTAAAGTCTGGACTCTTTCATCTGTAGATGCTTGAATAACTTTCCATTACTTTAAGTTGGGTTGCAAATGGCCATTCCCTTTGATCTATAATGGGACTTTCCAATCAGTGTGGCCTGAGCTCAAAACATGAAAAGCAGTTTACGTTGATGAGATGAGTAGAAAGATGTGAATCCTGATGAACAACCTGCTCCAGCATTGCTGAAGACAAAGGAAAAATGGAGGTGGGTCTTTGGGAGTCAGAGGACCCAAAGGTCAGAGAACTGATGTGGATTGCCCAAAGAGAGACACCCCTGTGGTTACTCAAGCACTGAACTCTGTCACCTGACCCTCATTCCAGGTCTAAATCACTAGTGAGAGGGTCTTGATCAGTCTCCTAATTTGAATGATGAGAGTATTTTGGGTGTATAGAATGANCTCTTAAAGATTCCTTACTCCATCTGCAGCAGAAATTTGAAGCAGGATTGAACATCTTTTAGTGTTGTCATAGTCCTCAGATCTCCACTGTGAAGAACAGAAGGATCTTTGTCAAGATGAATATTTGTGAGATCTCCTTTACATAGTGCCAGCACAGCCCTTCCTATCCCCTCATTAACAGCAGGCTGAAGGTGGGATCAATCTTTCCATGCATATGGCTGTTCTGGATCCTGTTGTTTTGCAGCAACCTGGAGAAACACTATCTGCATGGTTTGTGAGGATTAGGAACTGCCAGCCACAGCTCTATCTTTTCTGTTAGGTTTTTTTCCTTGTTAACTTTAGTTTCTATTGATCTAAGTGATCAGAACAAGAAAACACTATGAAAATTGTCCTTTTTAATTTAATTTGAAACTGCTCTGAGAGTGCAGGATATGGTCATAAATAGACTGTTAGACTTTAAACTACCTTTTGGAGAAAGAGCTCAAATTTGTACTGGTGAGAAATGAACAACTGATTCACAGTTGCCTGGGTATAGTTGCCTTGGGTTGAAGCAGGCTAGTTGAACATGAAGGGGTGAGGTGAGATAGCAATCTAAGTGATTAAAGTCTGGACTCTTTCATCTGTAGATGCTTGAATAACTTTCCATTACTTTAAGTTGGGTTGCAAATGGCCATTCCCTTTGATCTATAATGGGACTTTCCAATCAGTGTGGCCTGAGCTCAAAACATGAAAAGCAGTTTACGTTGATGAGATGAGTAGAAAGATGTGAATCCTGATGAACAACCTGCTCCAGCATTGCTGAAGACAAAGGAAAAATGGAGGTGGGTCTTTGGGAGTCAGAGGACCCAAAGGTCAGAGAACTGATGTGGATTGCCCAAAGAGAGACACCCCTGTGGTTACTCAAGCACTGAACTCTGTCACCTGACCCTCATTCCAGGTCTAAATCACTAGTGAGAGGGTCTTGATCAGTCTCCTAATTTGAATGATGAGAGTATTTTGGGTGTATAGAATGACAGTTCTGTGGGTGGAGGCAGAACATTGGGTGGGTGTGTTTACTGCTCCTGTTTTCATTATAGGACTACTCATGCAGAATCAAAACAGGAAAAAAATAACATTTCTGCAGATACTGACAATATATTTGCTTTATTTAAAGACATCCGAGTTCCTAAAAGTGTAGTTTATTTTATTGGTTGGTTAATACCTAGATGATATTCCTTATCAGCTTTGACAGATCAGCTTCTTGACCTAAGTTATTTAACAGAGTCTCCAGTGCTGAATTCCTGGCTTTTGTTGGTCTGTCTCATAGCCTGGGTGTTATCTAGTGTATGGAATTTGATTTATTTCTGTGCTGGCATGTCCAGAAGAATCCGTGTAAAGAAAACAAACTGCATGTCCCCTTCACAGGAGATCTTGGCTGCTATTTCTCTACCCACTAAAAGCTTTATCACTCAGCCTTGTTATTACCATACTAAACGGAACACTTCAGAGCTTAGCGGCTTAACAAGATAAAAACATGCTTTGTGGTTAATGTGGTTACTGCAGGCATGCACACGGGGCCGGCAAGGGAGCTGCTCCCTTCCTGCTGGGGCAGCTGCACATCGCCGGAGAATGACTTGCCTGATAAAGCCTATGAAAGCAGGCAATTTGAGATACACATTTTAGCTTTATCAGGGTAACGTGCTGGAGACTGACCTAAGGTAGAGGAAAGTATCCCTTCCTCCCCAGCCACTCGGCTGCGTGATTTGTATCCAAACCAGATCCATCTGCCTGAGTCTGTTTCTGTAATTCTTTCGCTAGTCAAGTGCTATTGAGTGCAAGGGTGTTTCCCAGTTAAAAGGGACGGACTGGGATTCCCCTTCTAACACCATGTCTTGAAAATAATCCAAAAGGTTTTTTTCTCCCATGAGTAATGGTTTGGTGTTCTCTGAAATGTTCAAATTTAGGTAGCTTCTCTTTATCACATGCTTTTTGGGAAGTTGTGGCTTTGGGTCACAACAAGGTGAAGGCAGATGTCTGGATTTCCAGTTGCTAGAGCTTCACAAGTACTTGATTTCTGATCTTCCAGAGATCCAGGTTTTACTCCTCAGGCTAACATCTGAACAAACACACACCTCTCCTGAAATACTTCTGAAGTAAATTGGCAAGTGTAACCATGAGAGCCTTTTCATGGACCTTCCAAAATTTAATATATCTTAGTTTCATTTAAACTATAAAAAGAGAATAATTAGATAAATCTACAGACAATGCCCAAAGGCAGCTTTCTATCTTAAACCCAGGAAGTAGGATGCATTATATTCTTTTCTTTTCTGATGCTGTTTGATTCAGTGTTCACAAGAGCACAGTCAGTCCCTCTTTCTCCTTCCCCAAACTTCCTGGACCTGGCTCTCTCATGAGATCTTTTTCAACCTTCCTTGTCTTTTTTTGTTTTTGCTGTTAATATTCCACTTTTATTGCTTCCTTTCTCTTCCCTACACTTTGTTCTCTTTTTTTTATAGTGAAGGATGAGCTGTCCTCCCACAGTGCAAACAAATTTACTATGCTGAGGCTCTTTGCTTAGACAAGGCACCCATTTTTAACCACATGTTTTGTAAGCAAAAAGAATATTCATTTTCCAGGACACTGCTAACAAGGACATTTTTGTGGTTGTCACGGCTCACTGACTTCATATCAACTGGGATTGCTATGAGCCAAAAGATAGTCCAGTCTGTTCATGGATCACACAACATTGCTTCTCAGCTCTTTCTATCCCTTTTCAGCCTGGATACAGGACAAGGCAATAACAGGGATCAGGATGACAGGGGTGATGACATTATTATGTCTCCTTGTGCAATCACCTCATTTCATGCAGATATACCTTCTCTTACCAGCTCTAGTATCTAAACCCCGTTCCTCCTGCTAACACAGTTTCCAGAGCAATGGTTAGGGCAGTCTTTCACTCACCAAATGCTTAGGTCATTCCTAAAGGTTCTGTTGTGGAAGGAGTAATAATCAATTAACAAATACTATTGATGTTTACAGAGAAGGCAGTGTGTGTGCTCTAAGCATCAGTAGCAGGTATTGCAGGTAGGAGGAAAAGAATATTGATGAGCAACCTCTTGAATCTTCTGCCTTGTGACCTGTCTGGGAGCTTTGACTGGGAATTTATTAGTGCAGTCATTAATCATCTGTTAGTGCTTTAGACTATGTTTCATTATATAAATAGTTTATAAAGTACATTCAAGGATTTCCTTATAGCTCCAATGCTATGTCGTGGTCCTCCTCAGCCTCTTTATATGTGGTATGTCCCAGGTGGGCTTCTCAAACTCTGTGTGTGTGTGATGACTGGAGTTACAGCTTAATCCCTTGGATGGTTGCAGGATAGCATGACCCCATGTATGAGATCTTTGGAATTATCCTGTGTTACATGTCAAACTGCCTCTCTGTTTACTCAGAAATACACAGCTGGTGTGTTTAGAGCTTTGGGAACCTAAAAATACTGTTTGATAAGTTATGAAGAAAGACACTCACCTGCATAATCATGAGCCAGTTTGAGAGGGAGCACCCATTCTAATTCTGGTAGATCCATATAGCATCCATTCCTTCCTAGGGATGTAGGTGAGGAAATGGTGAAGAGCTGGCGTTCCTCAGACCTTCCCATAACCCTTGCCCAGCACTCTCCTCTTGTTCACCCACAGCTCTGCAGAGCTGTCCCAGGCCTGATGGCATCACACAGGAAGAGCAGGGGGAGTTCAGGGAGTGACATGTTCTGCTTATTGCTAATGGCTCCAAAATTCACATTCACGGGAAAGTCCTGCCAGGGACGTGCTTGCCACATCAATGTCTCCAGTTCATATGTTATGCAAATTGTTTGCAATAGCAAAATGCTTAAACAGCTGAAAAAAATTGAGTTTTGTGCAAAATGTACACTGTGCATTACCTATCCTGATTGCAATGTATCATATTTTAATTAAATAAGTATGCAGTGTAAATTTCAATAGTAGTTGGTTTGCAACATTTATGTAAGCCTCACATTTTGTAAGCATTGGAATTTAATTTTTTGGTTTTGTTTAGGTTTTTTTTTGCTTTGTACACGTTTTTCTATATATTCAATGAAATTTGTCTCATTGAATGAAAACACAGAGGTGGTCTCTGTCTGCATTTAGCTATAGAAAAATTGTTTTGAGATCTGTGGAACGTCTTGCAGAAAATATGATGCAGGAGTCAGATGTTACCCTCTGCTAACACTGGGTAGCATCTCAGTCAACCATAGAGAAGAGTGGTCTTTGGCAAGGCATTGGCCTGATATTCCAGGGGTTGAGGTTCAATTATCAACCTACATCTGAGACCTTAACTATGTCCCTAGCTAAAGTTTCTATTTCAAGGTGCAACCAGCTAAATAGGCTCAGCTTGAGTATGACTGTAAATTTTGTGATTTTCTGAGCCCACCTCCAGCTCCCATCTCCTACCCAGTGGAGGAGCACTCAAGGAGCCCCTGAAGGCACCATCATCTCCTGTGCCTCACCCTCAGCTCACTCAGGCCCTTGAGGAGCTCCTGCAGTGCAGTGTGTTATATTCACGTGGTGTTGAAGGCCTGTAAGTGCCTGGTGTGGTGTCAAAAGGAGTTTTGAGTCAGAATCTGAATATTTAATAAAATAGATGTCTCAGAACAGACCAAAAAAAAAAAAAAAANAGGTCAAAAAAAAAAAAAAAAAAAAAAAAAAAAAAAAAGGCAGCCCAAAATAATACAGTGAAATAATTGCTATCTCTGGAAATTTCAATTATCAGTCAAAATATCCTGAAATCAAAACCTTACTGACATTCAGCCTCAATTATATAAAAACCATTGGGGATATGGAATATGTTCATATAAATGAGGGCTCTGATAACTGAGGGAATTTTCAATGTACTTAATGGATGTCAAGAGACTTGACCCTGTTTTGAATACCAAGGAGTTTTGGATAATTGAAGTTTGGATAATCTAGGTTGAACTGTAGAATTTAGCAAATTAAGATAACATTGAGAGCGTGTGTGAGTTAATTTTAGTTCTGACAAATGAAACCAGTTTAACTAGCTTGGAGACTAAAGCCAGCAGACAACACGCGGTGTGCCACAAGCTGCAATTATCCAAGGCATCATGTACAACCTCATTAACGCTCTCCTGCCCAGCCTCTGTAAGGATCCATATGCAGAGATGAAGGATGATTTAATTTCTCTGGCTTGTGTATAGCTGTTAGTAGTGTTTTTGGTTATTAGGAGTGTGCCTTCTGTGATGAGGATTTGTGTCTGCTTGAAAGTGAGCAGAGCACAGCAAATGCCAGCCAGCTGTGCAGGGACTATTGATGATAATGATATGGCTCATGAGAGACCAGTGCAGGACAGAAAAGTGCAATTCTCCCAAGACTGCAGTTCCCAGTGTTGTCTAATGTCCCTAGTGCATGTGTGCTCATCTTTCTCTCCTCTCTTCCCCCATTCCTCAACATGCATACTTTAAATGAGTTTTTAATGTATTTCTAGATTTTCAGGAAATGGGAAGAATAAATTATTAAAAATTTATTAGTGGTTTAAGGATATAAGAGCTGTAAGGTGTGTGGGGAAACATACTGTCCTGCATTAAATCACCTGACAGCACTTACCCAAATCTGACAAGCTCACAAAAACATCTTTATCTGACAGGTCTGAACAGACTCAGTGCCTGGTAGTTTGTTTGTTTTCTCCTCTCTTGTCATAACAAAAACCAATCTCTCTCTTTAACACCTTTGGTTTGAGTACTAGACCCTGAAATATTTCAGGAGAACTGTGTGGGGGAAGGAGGCATGTCCATGAACTGACAGTCCAGGGGACTCCTGGGAGCTGTTATCAGCTTCTTGCTTAGCTGCAGCTCTTGGACAAGGCAGTTGACATATCAGTAGGAGTTGCCCCCTAAACTTTCTAGCAATCTGGGTCTTACTGTGCCTTCAGCTGTAGTATTGAGGTGTTAAGTCTTCCTTTACTGCCTGTGGATGGAAAAATATTAGACAGTAGTGTATAGAGTGTGCTTAAATCTAGATTATATGGGAGGCAATGGAGGAGTTTTTGACAGAGGCATATTTGGCCAGTACATTATGTATCACAGAATCTCCTCATCTTTCAAAAAAATATGTTTCCATTCTTAGGTATAAGCAAGCCCCTTTGGCAATGGGAGGGTAGTGACAACGTGGTAAACAGTGAAGGCATTCTTTGTGAACATTTTAGCTTGACACAGGCTCCGTCTGTCTGCAAGAGTGTTTATCAGAAAGCATAACTGTTGCATAGCATCAGTGGGAGGATGCTCTGCAAGTGGTCTGTGTTAGTTTTATTACCCTAGCAGCTGGAAACCCTGGATCACTGGGGGCTCCACTGTGCTGAGCTTTGCATACCTCTCACCTTCTTAAAAAATAAAAGAGTAAATTAAAGGATTGTCCTCTTTTATAGTTGCGAATAGAAGCCATGGTGTTGTCAAGAGACATATGAAAGGTTAAACAAGAAACTATAGAGAAAATTGATCTCCCCAGCTCTGGTCTAGGATTTTAAACTCCTTACTGTTCTCTCTTTTTGAAACCCATTACATTAGAGTGGATGGAAGATTAACCTAGAAGGGTTATCTAATCCTACACTGAAAGAGCAAAAAATGGTCAGTTATGGAGAGACTGAAAGATAAGATACATCAAAACTTCAAACAGTGCTCGAAAGAACACCAGCCAGATACCAGAGACTTGTTGGAGAACTGATAGGAAGGCAGCCTGTGTCAGAGCACAGGTTAAAAACACAAGGGGTTGTTTAGATCAAGTGTCAAGGGGGGCTGTTTTAAGGAAGAAAAATAGAAATAAAAGAAGTTGTATTAATCTGTAGGGGTATGATAGCTGGAAAGATATTCTCACCCTTATAGCTTTCCTTGCAGACAACTCCAGGAAAGGAGACTAGACAATGACAGCTATTTTCTACAGCAAAATTACCATGTAGAGAACCACAGGGAAAATGTCTGAGACCGCAAACTGTAAACAAGCTGAGCCACTGTCAGGCTTAAAAATCAATGTTTTTTTAAAGTGTATGTTAAAACCAACTTTGTTTACTTAATTGCAATAGAACATTGTATTTTCCTTCAGAGAAAATTGAGAAAACCTGGTGGGTGATTCAGTGGTTTGCAAAAAATAAACACAAATGTGAAATCGAACACTACCCAAATTACAAAAGCTGAGTACATGAAACACCCCCAGTGCAGACTTGTCACTCAAGTGCCAACTGTCAAGGGCTGGATACTTTTCATAAAGCATAGTTTTATCCTTTATCTTAATGTCAGTGCTTTGTTATGATTGACCTTCTTCTGGCTGGAAGCCCACTTAAACTAAACAATGCTATTCTGTTCTGAAGAGGGTGAATAGAGAAAGCATTGTTACTTGGTAAAATGCCTTTGGACTGAATCCCAGATGGGAAGGAAGTGCTGTAATTACTGTACTCAATACACAGCACTGTAGGGGCACATAAGGCAACCAAGTCTGCAGCAAGCGAGGAGCAATCCTACACCTCTGCTGACTGTGAGGCTCTATTAACTGAGCAATTTTCATATTACTGTTTTATTTGTTCTGCTTAAGCAAAAAAATCTGCACTTGATCACTAGAAATTAAAAATTCAAACCAGGCTCCCTGAGCAAATAGGAAAAAACCCCTTAAGAGTCTGCTTAGCCCCCAGTGCCTGTTTGGCAATGGTAAATGCAGTCAAACTAAGCTGGTTTTGGTTCTTCTTTACGTGCAGAAGGTAATCCATATTCTGTTCCAAATTTCACAAAATTTTCTTATGATTACAATTCCATTAAATACAGTCCGTGCTGTGAAACCTGTCTGGTCCCATTGCTAGAATCTCTGATTTTGAACTTGTCACAAAGTAACATATAAATGGCATTTTAACATGCATATTTATTGTTATATGCATTTCCCTGAACACTGTTTTTTATAAAATAGAATGGGAAGCACGTTCATTACAAGCTTTACCATATTGTGATGAGACACTTCCAAGTGGAAAATGAACTCAGTTATGCTATTGTGGTTCAGTCTTATTTTAAAAGCATCTCAGCAGAGAAGTGGGGAAGGTGAATTATTCTAGATGCTGTATCTACTACATTGTGAGAGATAATCTTGGTCGTGCAGAACTCAGTCTTAACAGAGAAGGAGCAAAGGATATATGAGGAATTATTATTACTATCTTACAGAGAAGTAACATTGACGTACAATTACAGTCGCTTGGGAAGCTTGACGTAACCAGGAACCAAATGCAGCCTCCTGAGATGCAATCCAGTGCCATCCAAAAATGAGACACATGCAAGGTCCCCCATGCCAGCATAAGCCCTTGGGACAGAAGATTGAAAAAGCCTCTGTGTGGATTAATTTTAGTCAAGGGTCTCTGACTGCTGATGTGAGCCACAAGAAATGAAGTGTAGCCTCACCTGAAGGATATGAAGTGCAGCATGTTCAGGACTAGTCTAAGTATCTATGGGAGTTAGTAAATAAACCCTACATCATGCCTTTGCTTAGTCTTATGGGGCTTGATTCAGCTGAAAACCTAAAACAGGTTTCTCTTTAGCCACATACCTGGGTTTTTTGGTATTTGAGTTACTATTTTTGCTGCTGGTTTGTACCAGCCCTGTGATATCTTATGCTTGGCATGGCTGATGAATTTGGTTTATTTTGTGTTAACATTTATCTTATGTTAACACCAGGGTCTTGCTATCCTTCAAAAATAGATAAAATCTCTTGGAAAAACCAGGTTGGAGCAAAAACTGGAGGGGCTTTGCCCCATTTTTGTGCAGTCTTTATAAAGAATTCCTTGCTCTCGAAGCAAAGTACAGCTTGAATGGTTAAATGCATAGAGGATGTGACCTAGTTGAAAAGAGCTTCCCAACCAAACTACCTCTAATCTGACTGCAAAAAGATTTGGGATCTAGTATGACACATCTTTCCTTTCTCATGCTGAATCCTTTGAGCTTTGAAGAGGAAAACCATACGTTTCTCATTAAAAAAAAAAGAAAAAAAAGCAGCTCCCTGGGTCCCACTTGTTTTTCATGCAACTTTATCCTCTAGTAGTAACATGATAAAATGGAAAGTGCCATGTTTTGAATTGATGCTTTGTTTCAATGTGAAAAAGGCAGCTCCAGCAGTTTTCTGGATCCCTGATGTGTTTTCGAATAGCATCCAAAGTTTGGGTCAGGATAGACAGGAAGCCAGATGGGAATGTTTCTGTATGTTCTGAGTCAAATTGCTTCCCATACTATAAGGAGCTTTAGTCTCTGGAGGACTCAGCTGTGATGGAGTTGGAGCTTTTAATTCCTGCAGTACTGACAGATCTACCAGCCACTGTGTTGAAGACATGTTCTTGCATGGTGGAGCAGACAGTGATATCCTGCATGTTTGGATGGAAGTTCATTCCTGGAAAACTTCTGTGAAGATAAATGTGTGGTCCAGCAAGAGTGAAGGGTTTGGTCCCATATGCAGGAAGATGTGTTTTCATGCATATGGTGACTATTTGAGACAATCACTGGCTTAGTGCTTAGTTTCCCTTGGAGACCACTTTTCCATGATATCTGGTATTTTTGAAAGGCCTGTGCACTTAGAGGAGCTGGAAGTTAGCCATGGTGATCAAAATGAAATGGAAAAAGTTATAGGTTTTTCAGAGTTATGTTTTTAGTATATTTTTTTAACTGTAAGTGTTTCACAGAGGTCGTCAGTGATGTGACAGAGTCATTTTATCAAGAAAGTATTCTTGGTAAACACAGTGTGGCTGTGTTCTATTGCTGGTGGAATTATTATTAAATTGGGGAGAAGATTGGAGCTGTGGGAGGGGGAGTTCAGTGGGAGCTGGAATTTGGATGGATTTGAAGGGGACGACTCATTGCGTGAATTGCAGCTGGTAATGAAATGGCTTTTGATGAGTTGGAGGGAGTCACTGGCCTCCAGTGCGCTGACAGCATCTGCAGTGCTCAAGTTGCTCTTGGATGAAGATGAGAAATCCATGAGAAAGACAATGAGAAAGGCTCCATCCTCATTGTTTTTCTTAGGTTGGGTGAAACTCAAGCAACAACGTGGGGAAAGGATGTTCCAATAGCAACATTCAGGGCATTAACACTTTGTATTTCCATGCTGGGTCTGCTGCTGCCTGCAGCCCTGCTCCCACCAGGTCCTGCTTCACCTGGGCCTGCCTAGCCCAGCATGGGCAATTCCCCATATGTCAGCTGGCATGTTGGGGTTTGCATTGTGTGCTTTGGGGAGCAGTGCTGGATTGGTGCAGGTGTCTCCAGATGGGCCTGCCCTGGGTGAGTGGAGTAGCCAAGGACTCTTCCTCCTTCGGCTGCTGAGGGTTCTGACAAATCTTTGGAATTCTGGAGGCCGAAAACACCAATTCAGTGAAGACTTGCCAGAGTTTTGGAATACCACCTTCTGTTCCCTGACAGTGATTTGGGAGTGGTTTGCACTCTCAGAGCAGGGTGAATCCTCAGGAAAATGGACCAGCACTGACCCACTCCTGAGCCAGCATTGGAGCTGTGGGCAGCAGTTTTCCAGGTGTCTTCTTGGAGAGAGAGCCAGACATACCTTTGGGTGACCTGCTCCAACCCAAGGTACAGGGTTTGCCATACGTGTTCCAGGTAGGGCAATAGGTAGTAGTTGGGGCAAGAAGCTGAAAGGTTGGGTCCAACAACTTGGAAAATATTCTGTCTCTTGCTAGCACAATTATATGCAAAAGAAGACGAAATTTAAATTTTTTAATTACTGACCTCTCTTTCCGTGCTGACTCCTTACAAGCAGCTAACTCCTTTTGAATGGAGAACATTTCAGTGTGCATATTTTTTCTTCTTTCCCCTCCCTCCCATCCCCAACCTACTTTAACTAATTTTCAGGATGATGGCAATTGACATGCGTTATTTATACTGCTGCAAACCTTGTATTTGGGATGAGAAATCCTACGCCAGGCTTCCTGCTTCTAATAAGCATTCCTTTCACTGCATTATCTCCTTGCACAGCCCAGGGCTGCTCTTGCCAGGGACCCAGCTGGTGTTACTCGATGACTTTGTGGCGTGGGGAGCCTGACTGGTGTAGCGGATCTGTGAGCTCATGCATTGCTCATCAGCACAGAGACACAGCAAAGGGAGGGGGATGAGGCAGAGGCAGAAACCACTGTGGGAATGAGTGACAGAAGTCCTGATTTTCCATGACCTGCTGTCTTGTGTTGCTACTCAAACCTGTGCAACCTGAGTTTAAAATGCTTCCGTCTTCCTCCCCTGCCACCCAGTCTGGATGAAAACAGAAGGTGGAACAGGAGGACAGCCAGTGCAGCCCCTGGAACAAAATGCTTTGAGGTTCCTAAATCTGTCTCTGTCACGCTGGATCAGCTGCCAGGGCCTATGCCGCCACCTCTTTTTTGTTCATTTGGAAGATAACTCATTCCTTAACAGCTGAAATGGCTTCTGACAAACCTCCCCTTTGAAAACTGTGCTCAAGGACACTGCTCTTCCACTGTTTGCACAGTCAAAAATATTCAGGGGAGGATTTTTTCCCTCTCTCTTTTATCTGAGGCAGCATAATAAAATACCTTAGATAAACAAATTTATTCTTGGAGGGATGTTTATTAGGCACTGGCAATCCCTATGATAAATAATTTCTCTGGGAGGAAAAAAAAATCTAAATAGAAAGTAGGCCAAGGAAATGAAGTGAGTGCAGGGGATATGGCAGGGAGTGGAGGATGCTGAGGCTCTTCTTGCCTGTGGGGGTCTTGGATGCTCCTNGTTTGAGACCGATACTTTTGTTTTCAGTTTTTTCAGTAAAATCAAACCAACAAAACTTTCATTTCAGATCAACCTGAAATTAGTCAATTAGCTCTAAAATGGAGCTTTCTGTTTTGATCTGGGGTTATTTAACTCTTGCTTTCCCTCCTAATTTAGGTGACTTTTAATGTGAGGAATAAAACCACTTCAAACTGAAAAGTCAGAATGTTTCGTTTTGAAAATATTGAAGGGATTCATTTCACCCTTTCCAAAATGAGGCCTTTGATTTTAACAGTGTCCAGAAAATGCAGTGTCTTGAACTCTTTTTTAGATTTCTCTCTTAGCAACAATCTGCCAGTCCCTCACCCTCTCTGCTACAGCAACAACCATCTTCCAGGTTCATCTATCATTCAGTTACATCTCTTTAAAAATAAGTTTCTCAGCAGATCTGTCAAACCTCTAATCTCTTTACTTGAACAAATACAACATTTTACTAGTAAAGAAGTGAGTTGCAAAGTGACATGTCCCAGATAACGTTACAAAATGTGTGGCGGTTCCCCTGAGACTTGGTCCTTCATCCTGCCTTCCAACAGCCCCTCTTTCCACAAGAACTGCCAGCACCAGTGCCTTGGCGAGCTGTGTAATAAACCTCAGCTGTCATGTACTGGGCCTGCACAAGGATGTGAGGCTCTGATTGGGGGAGCAAATTGGGTGAATTATTTCTTCTTTGAGAAGCAACTGATAAGTGATGTTTGCTGCACAGCAGAGGTCAGCCCCGGGCACAGAACACAGCCAGGCTCCAGTGAATGTGAGAGGTGAAGAAGATCCTTTCAGCTTTACAGTTAATGACTAATTTTGAGGTTTCTGTATAGGCTGCAGTTAGAGAAAACTCCAAGCAGGTGTTTTGACCTGTGCATAGAAGAAACTGATTAAATTTGATATAGAAGGTGTGAACTTCAAGAAGACTCAGATGAGCAGAAGCATGGCAGCACTAGGACATGACTTCTCTGTGCATTTCAGGATTTTCAAAGAGGCTGACAGGATACCAAAACCCCACTGAAATTTAATTTTGCAGTTGGAGTAGATCTTCCTGGAAGTCAATCCATAGCAGCTTGATTTGACCTTCTTGCAGGTTCTGTAAACCTCTGCACTGAACCTTAGGTAGGTGTGGGAAAGCACAGTTTCTGTTTGAGATATTGCTTCAGTGCTCTTTGGCCATCTGCTATCTCTGAAATTTGCCAATGCAGACTGCAGTTACTGACTGCAGTCTGAGCATCACTGCTCTGCACCTTTCATCTGTAATGGGATTTTTGGATCACCTTGTTTTCTAAGGAAGAGCCTGGATTTGACACCTGTTACACCAGGAAATCAGAAGAGCTACTGCAGGCAGTAATGGACAGAAAAGTTCTGACTCAAAAGGGAAGTGGTTTTGGCTGGAGGCAAAATCCAACTTGTCAAGGAAAGAAGAGGAAGTTAGAATGCATGTAGCTGAGAGAAACAGGGACATGGACTGACTTTTTGTGAGTGAGCAATTTGCTTTATACAAGCGGTATCTGAAGGTTCTCATAGGTCAGGCTGGGACATGTCCTCAGTGAAGGTGCAGAAGCAGCTCCTGCAGGGCACTGGCTCAGGAGGCATCTCAAGATGCTGAAATGTTGCTGGTGATGCCAGGACTTTTGGAAAAGGGCTTTCCACCTCCATGTAGATGTGGAGCAGGGGGAGGCTGTTATTGCTGCCGAGACACTGCAAGCAATCTCAGTTCTGTGAGTGTTTTGAACCTTCAGGTATTGAGGTGGAGTGGGAAAGGAGAGAATCAGAAATGGAAGGAGATTAATTCTTGAAGCCTGTCTGCATTTTTTTACATAAATTCTGCTCTGCATCCAGACATGTAAGGCACAGGCTACAAAAATCCCTGCTTCTGCTGTAGGCAGAGCAGAGGATAAATATATATGGATGAATAAACAAGGCAAGTAATCCAATCTCATTGCTAGTATTCAGTTCCTGCACTGTTGCTCTAGGCAACCAGTTTGAGTGGGGATATTGTCTATAACCTTAAAAACTGATTATAGGCTACTTCACTGCCTCATACGGTCTTAAAGAGGATTAGAAGAGAGTGTAAAGCTGGCTTAGGCACTATGTTAACAAAGCCTCAAAGGCATCTGCAGATTTCCTTGTTCATGAAGTGATTAACTTATTTAGTAACTGTGAAAAAATGTGAACATTCGGGGAGCTAGGCTGGTAATAATTAAGAGATGTAACTGCCATTGTGAGCCGTGCTTGGGCTGACAACTGTCTCTGTTTCATACCAGCACATCTGCCCGTGCTTTGGAGGCACGGGGTTGGTTTGTATTCAGGCTCATACAGGTTTCCTCCATGATATATCAGCTGAAGGGGAAAGAGTGTGCACGGTGGAGAGGAGGAGGTCCCCACTTGTCAGTGTGCCTTTTACCGCACCAGCACTTTGCTTCTTTCTTCAGCTGCTTTTAAACTAAAGAATAAAAATGGCAATGAAAAACAACACCCTCATCCTAAGTTCAAGTGTGCTAGTTGGGGCAAACACCAAACAGCCAAAGCCTTATAATGATTGTAAATGGAAGGTGAAGCCAATCCTGGTTTTGTTTCTTCACCGTTTGACAGCAAATGCTTTTCTTTGATGATAATGAAGTCAGCAAACCCACTGGAGAGGGCTGTCATGGGATCCCTATCTCACAGGATGTCCAGCTGGAACTCTCATCAGGATTGGATGTCACAAGTGTTGAGCACCCCATCTCTGACAAATAGAACTGAAAACATGCAAAAATGTTGGGTAATGCTGGATATCTTGGCTTGTATTTATCCTGAAAGTAAAACAAAATTGGTTTGAAATAATGGCCAAACAAGTCTTTGACTTAGTGCGTTCTCCATTTGTGAAAATCCTCAGATATCACAAGGATGAAAGAGATGTTGAAAACAAAGATAAACACCATCACTAGTGTCTGCTGGATCTGATATGGATTCTTCGTTTTTGTCAGACCTGATCTGAATGAGCTGTAAGAACTCTTCTATTGATGAACAGCCCATACTTCACTTAACACTTCTAACTTCCATTTTTCCCCCAGGTCAATTTGTTTTGTAGGGAGATGATTTCATAAATTCATATGGAACTTCCATGAAAATCTGGATTAATGATGGAAAAAATGAGATAATTCCCTGTGTCTTTGTAACACACAGTGGTTAAAACTCAAGCTCTTTACCATCCTAAGCTTTACATGTGTGTAAAGCAACAGGAAGATGAGAATCATGCCTTCAGAAGGGAAAACAGACACTCTAAAGAAGTAACATAAGACCAGCTTCAAATCAGGAAAATTTAAACAGAGGGAATTAAATATTACATATTTATCAATATGGGAAGGTTCATGAGTACTGTTAATAATCCACAAGCTTTCTACTAGTGCATGGAGATACATTTTAATCTTGGAAGAGTGGAATGGCACTTTGTGTCTTCCATCTATCTCTCCACTTCTTTTCCTGTCATTGCTTCAACACTGTATAATGAATGGGATTTTCAAAGTCACACAGCCTTGACCTGTTCTCTTTGCCACCAAATTCAACTCAAATGTTGAAAATTCTACTTGCTTTTCTATTTCTGGCTTTCCCAGGAGAGGGGATTTCATGATAGTAAGTGGAAAGGTGATACTATTGGTTTAAGGAAAAGAATTAGAGGCCTATGTGTGCCTCTCCACTTAGTTTCTCAGAGGAAAATAGGTGCTGTTGAATGCTGCTCTCGTGTTAACAGCTCTTCTGTATCTGTCGTTGGAGCTACCTGTGTTTCACTCAGCATCTTAGGAAGAAACCAAAGTAGCATCTTATGGATGAAGAATCTCCATTTTAACCACTACAAATGTCAATTGTTCTAAACCTATATGGAGTACTTGGCATCAGGGCTAACTCACCAATTATTGACAGCATCCCTTGCTACACTTGAAAATACATTCTCACATTACATGTTGGCTGGAAAACAGCTTAAGTTTGTTCCAGTGGTTTGTTGCAACAAGTGGTTGTTCCAGTTCTATCTGCTTTCTTCCCCTCCTCTCCTCTTTCTTGAACCACTGTGCATTAACAGTTTTCCCATAAAGATGTAATTTTATCCACTTTCCAGTAGACCAGAAACACTTAATATGTTCAGTAGCTCCCAGAGTATGGCATGAATTCATCTGGATTTGTTGATTTTCATCTTTAAAAACCTTGTGGTAAACAAGGTGCCAGATTTTTCTATCTTGATTCACAGGACCTGTATTTATGTGCAGCCAACACTGATCTGCTCCTTTCACAAGTGTCCGGACAGTGTCAAAAGGCAGTTTCTATTTTGTTTTCGTCTAGGAGCTGATGTGGCCAAGAGAGACTTCATGTCTCATGATCTGTTTGTGTAAGTCATGTCTCTTAATTTGCTTAGGATACTGCTGGCAGTGGGTACTGGCATGGGATATGGTGGAAGGAATGCTTACATCAGGTGAAGTCTTTCACGTGTTGCCTGAGGCAGCAGCTTCACGCTTCAGCCCAACACTTGTGGTTATTTTCAGGGAAATTCCTGTGGGTATTGTGGACATCTTGCTAAGGAGAGAAACCTGATTGGGGAATTAAATAGCCAAGAAACACACTGCAGTTTCATTCTCCATGTACCTAATGGTGTGTCGCTTTTGCTATGACCTATACCTGCAGGGCTGGATTAGAATCCACCAGGGAGAGTGTTTCTCTGGGAGTGTACTAGTGTGTGTTGCACACAGAGGCATCTACTGAAGGGCAACATCCCAGAGCTCCAGGGCTGCTCTGCAGGGTGAATAAGCAGCAAGCAGCCTTTATGTGTTTCATTACGAGAGTCTTGGAATAACACTGTAGGCCTGGTTCAAAGCCACGTTTTTAAGGGATGAGTAATCCTGTTTCTTCCTCTCTTTCTAAAATTTTAGCTCCTCAAAGCATGAAAGGGAGGCAGGGATGTTATTTCTCTTCCATCCAGGGGATCCAGAGTAGGAGGTTGGCAGGTTGAGTATGTCACTAACTGCTTGGGCAGGGAAGAAAATCCTGCTCTTTCTCTTAGAGAAAAACAGACATGCTCCCTCCACCTGTGAGGAGAGTACCAATGTGAATCACTTCATCCCATGTTCCTCCCGAGGGTCATTTATGCTGAATTTTGAAGCCATTCCATGGCTGAAACGCAACCAACCATCCATGCTCTCTTTTGGCTGTGGATGGAGTTGTGGAGGGAATTGGATGCCTTCCAAAGCAAACAGCCCATTGCTGTGGTCCAGCCAGACTGCAGCAGCTGTGATGGGAGAGTGGGAATATTAAATACATAGAGCTGGGTTTTGATTGAGCACTGACAGCTCCTCTTCAGGGATGAGCTAATGCTCCTCCAGGTACACCCATCAATCTGCACATGGCATGTGGGAAATGGTCAAAGAAGATAGACCCCTACAGACTACCAGGGAATGAACGAGGGCACTGAGTACAAATATCACCATACCCCGACCAGACTGGTGGCTGTGACATCTCTCTGGCTTTGGGCTCTTCCTGATGGTCCCCCTGTTCCACCTGCAAAGAGGGGCTATGAGTTGCCTTAGGCTGATCCTTCACCTTAGGCCTAGGGGTGGTCTTTTAGCAGAAGTCATGGGAGCTTTTTCTCATTAAAATAACTGAACAAAATGGTGAAGCATGAAAAACAGCTTTTCTGTGGAAAAAAAAGTTGTGTAAACTGTGTGGGTAACTTTTAGAAAAGCTTATGTTCATTTGCACAGACTGTGAAATGTGTTTTCACAGCAACATTAGCCTGAAATGGATCCCTTTGGTCATGAAATCTGGTTCCTTTGCTGCTGTGCAAAATCTCTCTCATGAACTCAACATAGTGAATTCACACATTTTTCTTGAATGTTCCATAGGAAAGAGCTGCAATAGGCATATTTAGGTGGTGTATTTGCTTTTAGCCATGCTTTCACCTCTTGTGCATCCTCTGTCTATTCAGTATTCCTTGGAATCTTTGTATTAACTCAGTTGTAAGCTGTGGTAACTCCCCAAGAAAACAAGTTATTATAGTAGCTGGGGTGTACTTTGTGGCTGTATTCAGTAACAGCGAGCCCCTGGATCTTCAGGCTGGGAGAGTTGACCATCCTCTGTGCGCAGGTAGAAAAACCTACTTTATGCCGCAGATGTGTAGGAAAGAAGGAGATTTGGATTTTTTTCTATCAATAACAAACTTTTCATGTGTCATTAGGCAAGTCATTCAAACTCTTTTTACATTTCTCCACTCTCCAGCGTCTGTCACAGTCTTTAACTGTTTTTGTCAGCTAAGAACAAATCCCCTGTTCTTTAGGGTGGCATTTCTCCCTATGTTTATGTGTAGTTGTGTCATAATTAGGGTTTCTGGGTATTGCCTTAATTCCCACTGTAACATCACCAGACTATACTTGAATAAATTACACATCACGGATATTAAATGCTCAGCTCAGTTTCAGTGCAAAATAAAAAGCTCAAATGATGGTAACTTAAACTGGCAATAAAATAGCCAGCATTGTGCCTGTAAATACTTAATTTGCAAATGTTTAGAGAATTAGGCACCTGCTATAAATCCTTATTGTGGGCTTTGCACCCTGTTGGCAGTCGGTGAGCTATATCTCACTTCATTATGCATGAATGTGTAATTTTCCAAAAGCATAAATGTGGCCTCCAAGGACACACACATTAATAGCATTCGAATGAACCAATTTGTTTCCCACCCAATGTGTTTATCTTTCAGCTCTTCTTGTGAGTGCCAGTGGAAAGGTTAATGGCTCACAGCTCCTTGGCAAATGATGCACTGGTTTAACCTCCGCTGTGTCTGGATTTTTCTTTGTCTTTAGCCTTTAGCATGTTGAAAGTTCACAGCTGCACCCTGTGTTCTAGCTGGGATGTAAGAGGTTCTTCTTTAAATTATTGCATGTGTCCAGGTTTAAATGGGTTCCTGCTTCCCTTCTTGCTTGTTGTGGCCCTGATTCATTGGGTACATGATGCTTTGGGAGTGCTTTCAGCAGAGCCTTTATGCCATTTTAAACACACAAAGAGCCACTGGAGCAGCTGGGTCTTGTCACCTGCCAAAAGTCAAGCAGCTTTTAGCTGAATTCATGCACAGCATTCCCAATTGGAAATACCTGGACACAAGTGAAAGGAGTATACAGGCTGAAAGGTATTACAGTCTAATGAACTGTTAGATGAGGCAAGGTATGTGCTTTCAGTGCTGTCAGAACCATTGGGCAGCACAAGTTTACGCTAAAATTTCAGTGTTAACCAGGCTCAATTTTGACAAACTGGGGGGCAAACCGTCTGCTTTGAAACAAACAAACAAACAAAAAAACCCCAAACCAACCAACCAAACAAACAAAAAAACCCAAACCACAAAAAAAACTGAAAATGTGTTAATTTCTCTGAATTTGGATGAGAAATCAAATGAAATGTTCTTTTTTCCCCATTAAGATATTGGTGTTTAGTAAACCCAGAACTTAAAATTCACGAAAGGAAGTCCAGTTAAAAAGCTCACAATCAAACTAGGAGATTTCTCCTAGACCTGAATACAAATTTTGTTGATGTCCACAATTTTTGGGGAAGAAGCCACCTGAAAGCCTCTCTAAAAAGGAAGATATTTGTTTAGGTGCTTAAATACAACTGAAAATGTGGCATTTTTCAGGGCAACTCAAGTGAATTAGGGGCAGACCCATGCTCAGTGATCATGCACCTCCTTAGGCACCCAAATTTGAAAACTGTAGCCTGATTAGAAATGCTCCAATTATTACTATTATTTGCTGCTTAACAGCTGTCATTGAAGGCTCAGGACAGCTTTGTGCTGGGTGCTATGAAAACACAGAATAAGAAAAAAAAAAATAACCTGAAGGCACTTAAAATCTCTTCCTGAAGGACAACGAATAGATACAACTGGCTGGGAAGCCAGAGGTGGTGGGGATGTAGCTGTGGAACATTTCATCAAGTCTCAAAAGAATTCACTGTTGTCTAAATCTGGACTCTCAGCTATTACAGTGAATAAGTAGCATTAAGTAGGCAGGAATGGCTGTCTCTGAGCAAAAGGAATATTTATTTCTAAGCTTGAGTAATAACTACCATGGTGAAGTCAATGAGTTTTTAAAGGAAATAATTAGGCCACAATTACAAGGGTGGAATGAAAAGCCACACCATGAAAGCTCCCTGTTCCTCTACTAACCTCATCCTTTCTTTCCCTGTTGTCCACTTGTTGTCTTACTCTGGAATTCGAATGAAAATTTAAATGTATCTAAATGTAGCCTTGCCCCTGGGAGAGGGAGTGGATCTGTCATCAGGGATCTGTCAGAGTCAATAACATTTCCCCTGCAGCCCCGAGCCGTGCCTCAAGATCGAGCATTTCTGTCTGAATTATCAGCTAATGCTCTGACAAATTGCCTGTGATTTTCTTTTTTTCTCCCTGAGTAGATGTGCCTGGTCTACAGATGAGGTAAACACTGCCCAGCCCTGGTGTGGAGCAGTGGCTGGTGGTTTCCAGCCAGACATTTCTGTCCAGCCGGGAAGGTGGGTGGGTGCTACAGACCCGTTTTAAGAGATACCCACTGACCCTGACATGAGAAGTGATGGAGCTGGAACATCAGCACCTGACAGAGACTTTGAGTAGCAGGGCTGCAAGTGAGGCTTTGTGCTAACTATGCAAAGTGGGCTGAGTTGTGGCATAAACCGTGCTGATAAAATGGTTGGCAGTGCTGGATTTTTTTTTTTTTTCTTTGCAGAAGGAAACAGCTCTTGGTGGCTTAGTCCTTAAAAGACTGAGGTCATCAAATCTGCTAGATGATTTTACACTTGTAAAATGAGGTCATCTTCGAGAGAAAAAACTATGGAAGATGCCACAGAGAGGCACCCAAGGGGTTTGTTTCTCTGGCCACAAGATTCAAACACCTCTTGAATGAAGGAAGCCATCACCATCACTTGCCTCTTCTCTGGCTGCGTGAGATTCGAAGCATCTCTGTGTGTACTTGCTGTAGAAGTGATTTTCCTTGAAGCATGAGCTGGTTTTTAAACACTGTGGGTGCAGTGACAGCCTGTAATACTGATCATGAAATAAGATCATGAATGAGGGAGAGGCAGGAGAAATTCTCATCTGAGCTGTCATCGTTGAGATTTACATTAGCTGTTGCAAGTCTCTTCTCTGTATGTCAGGTGGATATACATTCCCTCCCTGCCCTTTTCCTGATTCCTCTGTTCATATGCGAACTCCAGGCACTGTAACACCCTTTGCTCCTGCCTGGAATAGCAGCCCAGCCCCTCTGCAAAGGGCTTTCCAGTGCATTTCAAATTCCAGCTGAAAACATGCTGTGCCCAGCCCTTCCCCTTGCTACTTATTAAGTAACATATTGTTATTGGCTCTGCTAAGAAATATTTGGGAATTCATCAACACTGCAGTCTTTCTTTGGGACGAGAGTACTACTCTCCCAAACCATCAATAGGACTTGGGTGCCGAATTCCCTTAGACTCCCTTTGCAAATTCCAATCTTCTCCAGGCCTGTGGAGTGGTAGAAGCACTTTGGGGTATGTGACATTTTCCACTGCCTTCTCCAGGGGTGCATCTACAGGCAAATAAAACTTCTGGGAGGACAAGAGCTCTGGGACTAGAGACATGAACACCATAAAGTCACCAAGGTTCTTGACAGATGAGCAGTGGCACCAACTAGAAATATTCTTGTATAGTTCTAGGAAGCCAAACGACTAAAAGGTGGAGATATTTATAATCTTTCTCAGGCATCCATATAAACATGTGCAGCAGCCAGGAATAGAAATGCAATTCTGGATTCTTCCTGAGGAATCTCAGGCTAGGCATGCTGCTCTTTTATTATTCCAAAGATTTAAAGAGGGAGAGATTGAAGAAGGAGAGACAAAGGCTTTAAAATCCAGAGTATCCCATTTAAAATAATTACTAGTCAAAGGTCATTAGGTCAATGATACTTGTTATCAATATGCAGTAATCGATGCATAATATACATAAATGAAATTATTAAAATAGAAAATAAGTGCAGAAACTACCATTTCTTTTTTAAAAAACAGTTTTTCCTGAAATTCCAAATGTTCTGTATAGAACATTGGAACTGCCCAGAATGAAATTCCTTTCCTGTTCTCACTGCAGTGTTGAGGCATAGAGAGAAAATTTCTAAAGTCATGGAAGATAGATTGCATTTTTGATAGGCTGGAGATTTGATAGTTAACAGATACAGCAAAGGCCACCGGAATGGATAAAGAAAAATTAATGGATCATTCATACTGAGAGTCCCTGTGTGTGCCCAAGTTTTTGTAAATATGGAAATAGTGGATGGCTTAGGCTTGAGTCTTTTATGCTTCTGTAGGGCAGCTGCATTCTTCATGAACTTTCATGAACCCCACCTGCTTGGAACCACATCCAGAGGAAGACTTTGGTCAGTCCCATGGTGGTTCACTGTGGTGGGAGTGAAGGTTACTGGAAAAAGCTCTGAGCTGAGATGTGTGTGTGGGGGGGTTAATTGAAGAAAATACTGCCTTTTGCTGGAGTAGTGTCCAATTTTCCCTGATCTAGGGGAAGGCAGAGATGCTTGGGTGAGAATGGAAACTGAGTCATCAATTTCACCAACACTGTCAGTGTTGGTGAGCAGTGCTGTTACTGTCCCTGAATCCAAGCATGGATCAAGAGGGTAACACAGGACCAGTACCTAGACTTTCAAGTAGAGAAGCCTAAAGAAAACTGAGTCATGAACACATAAAATGAATCTTTTCTTGATTCTGCTACCTACTTTAACATTAAGTTAGTGCAGGCAAGAATGCAATAAAGAATTTGCCGAGTGCGATACATTAAGGCTATTTCTCTTGCCATTAAAGTTTCATGTAAAAGTTCCAGAGACAGGTCTTGGTCCTATTTATAGGCATCTTTCTTGCCTTCAACAATATTATTAAACTCTTTTGTTATAGAAAGCCTGTCTGAAAATGAGCCAGTCTGGTAAATAAAACAACACTTTCTTCTGCCAGCATACTTATCTCCACAGAGCAATATACCCAAGAATATTTTCCCCATATGTTTTTGTCAACATGTTATTGCATATGCCTATTTAAGCAGTTTTAGTACATTCCCAGAGCATTTGCTTTTCCTGTAGATTTGAGATGGGGATTGTGGAAGTCATGAGCAGGCAGCACTGTGGATGCTAAAATCCAGGAGGAACATGCAAGGGAGAAGGGAAGTTTATTCCCCACGTATTCGTAGGCGGCCCAAGTGTCTGCCTGGGGTCTTGTGCCTTGGAACTACCTCAGAGCAGGTGCTCAGAGGAGCTGTTTGCACATTAGTTCGGGCCCTGGAGTGTGTGAGACAGCACAGAGGTGCTTCCTACCCTGGAGGGGAAGCTTGGCTGGACACCTTGGTGAAAATGCAGGGACAGAGGCCGCCTCTGTCCCATCACCTGGCACTGAATCCTTTTCCTGTGTTAGGCAGCACTTGCAGCTCTGGCCTCATCCCACTGTGCACTCTTCCAGATGCTGCATGAGGACCAAGGTTAGTGCTCCTGCAGGTGGGGTTGTGCTAGTGGGGTGTGAGGGATATGGAGAAGGCAGCCCTGGCTGTTCCTGTGTGGAGTCAGCTGTGCTGAGTAGCAGCTGGCTGGGAGACCAGTTGGGGCCAGAGCATGGATTTGAGATTTATTTTGGATGTGTGGGCCATGCAGAGCTGACATTAAAAGCGTGGGTCCTTTTTGATGCACTGGGAAGAGGAAGCAGAAAGCAAATTTTGAGGGGGTTGATCGCTTTAGGGGTACATCTCTAAGTACATCTCTTGGAGTCTCCTCAGAGACTGAA
This sequence comes from Neodrepanis coruscans, assembly GCA_013400695.1. Classification (NCBI taxonomy): domain Eukaryota; kingdom Metazoa; phylum Chordata; class Aves; order Passeriformes; family Philepittidae; genus Neodrepanis; species Neodrepanis coruscans. The sequence continues at coordinate 69,211 of VYZS01056153.1, forward strand.
ATTATTTCTGCCCTTCATCAGTTTTGCTGGACAAGATACATTACTGCTTCAACCGTACCCCTATTTTCCCCCCACTTCCAAGAGCCTACAGTATGTGCTACAATGAAACATGCTATCAAAAATATGACTTTAAATGCTTGTTAATTATTTTGTTAAACAGGGTTTTCTGCTCCCTATTATTAACAACATAAATTAAAGTGTGGGCCTGTGATGCCCAGAAAACATCTGCTCAACAAAAATGAAACAGTAACAGAAACACACATGTATATATATATACACACACACACCCGTGCCTTGTTTTCTCCCCATGGTCTGGGGAGGCTGCCCCTGGTCCTGGAGAGAGCACTGAAGTGGTGTGTGGTGTGCACACAGCAGATGCCCTTTATCATATTGTAGTGTGCTCTGTGCGCTGGGGTAGGATGGTGTAATCCAGAGATTGGGAGGCTTTCAGTGCACTGTGACTTTATACTCATGCTTTGACCTTGATTTCAACTCCTTTTTACTTTTCTAGGCCATTCTGAACAGTGGCATTTTCACCTGAAGTGAAGTGGGTGCTCTGAGTGAACATTTGATTACCTCATTTGTGGAGGTAGTTTTCCCTTGAGTGGATGCACTGGTCTTAACCTCAATTCTGGGATTTTCTTCCAGTTCCACTTTGTGTATTTGAGTTTCTTCTCACATTGTCTGGTTTTGTTCTGTGGTTTTTTTTCTTTTCTTCTTTTTTTTTTTTTTCTTGTGAGCATTTAGTTTCAAAACTGAATCCTACTCTGTGGCCAGGATCTTTATCAGCTGTGGTTGCAAACTGTTCATCCTTAAAAATCCCACTGCTCTGCTAGTCCAAGTGCATCTCAATGCTGCTGTTGATCCTTTGAAAAGCTCTTAATTCAAGTAGTTTTGTGACCTGCACATGTGGGATGTGGTTGACCCTGTGGATAGATGCTGAGATTCCCCTTGGTGCATTGGTCAAATGCCATTTACTGTTTTGCTATGGCAATATGAACTCTAGATACATATAAGGAGAATTCCATCTGACTCCCACCACATCTCTCTGAAGAAGCCATTTGGCATTATAACTCCTTATGAATGTTAAGTGCAACATGCAAGGCAGGGAGAGGGACACAACATTCAAGCTGGAGCACTGAACACACTCTTCCTTCTTGACTAGTGCATCAGTGCCATCATCAGGGTGGCTGAATAACACAGGTTTCACATGACTAATTCTATTGATGTCTGCACTGGAGCAAAACTGGAATAAAGTTTGTAAAACACCCTGAAGTACCTTTCAAGATAACCCTACAGCTGGCAAATAGGAGTTGGCTGGGAGTGTGAGAGTGTTTGTTCAGGACCTTGCACTGGGTAGTGGCTGGTGGTTTGTTGGTCTGGGTCTGGGAAACGGAAATGCTGCTTTGCAAAACTTTAACGAGTTAATGTTCTGTGTAGAAACAATATTTTCTTAATAGAAGAAAATATTTGAGGAGGTAGAACTTGGCACCAGAGAGGTCCAAAAGAAGTAACTATGTGGCTCACCTAGGAGTATTTCTGGATTTATGACTTTCCACAGCCCCCTCTGTTTGACAGGATGAGGCAAGAACCAAAGAGCAACTCACTCTCTTCTGCAATAGCTCGATTACTGCAGCGAGTGCACTTCCAGATGTGGGTAGAGCAAACTTACAACCATTAGAGTTATAAAAAGAATCTATGACAGCATCTAATCTAAATCAGATTGTGAAAGATCAATCAGTGGTTGTCCCTGTCATCAGTGATAACATTGTCTCACTCTCAGTTGCTTTGATGCCAGGGATAAGCATGACGTCAGAACCACAGATTTGAATTCAAATGGGGAAATCAAGAAGTTATTTCTAGCTTGATTTCCCCCCTGAATCTAAGCCATGGATACATTTATTAGAAACTTGTTCCTGGCTTCCTTTATGGTAACTCAAAACTCCCATTGTCTTGGTGAGCCCTGTGCCTCTTGCTAGAAATTCATCTTTAGAAGGTTCACCAACCAGGTATTTTAGCTGAGAAGATTAAAACAACTATCAAAAAAAATCCCATCAGAGGTACTTGGGCTGTCTGCCCACATGGGCCCAGCTTCCCTATTTGAAAGGAGCCCCTTTCCAGGCCATCTGCTGCTCTCTTGCCCTGATGCACTGCAGTACCAGGCACCCATGGACACCTATCAGGAGCTGCCCCTCGTACCCAGCCAGGCTCTCCCACACTGGGTGCAAGGGCTCCTGGCTCAGCTGGCACAAGCTGTACCAGGCTGCCAGCAGCACTTTCATGTCCTCAGGGGGTCCTAAAAAAGAAAAAGTGAATATATAACAGCAAGCACAGGAAGTTACTGAGTGCCTGTGCTGTTGTTTATACATTTAGATACTGTGATTAAATTACATACATAATGCATAGTGTTTGTAATACATTATTAATAATAATAATACTGTCTTGTGTTATTTGGCTAGAAGAGACATGCTCCGAGTGATGGTTCATTGGTCTATTCACACACAATTTTCATACATCTCTAAAGATTACCATTTTAACAGCTTTGTGTATGGATACTGCCAGGCAGTTACATTTAACAGTGCATAAATCTAATTCCCTCCGCACTCAATTTTCTCAGGCAGCAGAATCAATTTGAAGCTGTCAGGATTTTATTCTAAAGTCTATTAATGCCTCCTGCCTTTTTCTGTATTTCCTCCTCTCTCCCTGTCTCTCACTTAACAATCTCACTCTTTCATGAATTCATTCAGCTACAGAAAAAGATGCCCCACTGATACAAACACCCTTTTATCTCTTTACAACGGAAACCTAATTAGGTGTGAAGGAAACACAAGGAAGGTCACAATTAGCCCTCCAGCAATAAAGGTTAGCAGTTGTGAAATCCTATAATAATGCTGTTGAACTTTGTTATTATCAATAACGACGGCCTTTGACAAGGTCAAGTTCATTATTCTTAACAGCTATCGCTGAGCTGCTGAACATCACTTACCATCCCCACCTCTGCAGCCTAGCTCTGCAGTACCATCCCTTCTCCTGTGCTCTCATGTGTGTGGGCTCCTGCCACAGTACCTGCTCTCCCCTCATATGGCAGTTTGACCCACTGGGCATGTTTTGAGACACTCTTTAGTATCTTTTTATATTGAGCTGTGCTGAAGAATCATTTGCTGAGCCTTTTAATTATTGGTTAAAAAAAAAATCTCCTGTAGGTTTTTGTTTTTTTTTCTCTGTGCATGAGTGGAATGATTCTGCCTAATTAAGAATTTAAATGGAGATGGTAAGATGGTTCTGGGGAATGATACCCAATGTTGGGTACCTGTTATATCTGCAACCACCTTTAAATCTATAGAAAGAAATGGATTGTAAACCAACCATTTTAAATTACTCTTCATGAGGTTGTTTTTATGTCTCTTGAAGAGGGTTTCCCAGGAAATTGGGCCCACCAGAGATATTAGTCTCTGTTCGATTTTAGTAGGGCTCTTGAAGAAGTAGGATCACATCCCTGTTAGTTAAACCTTAATTCTCAAGTTTCCTTTACACTGAAACATCATTCCCCAGTCATTAATATCAGATCTGTGCCCTGCCAGGTCATCTTGCCCCCATCAGGTGTGGGCATGTGATCTCATTTTCTTTTTAAAAGTGGAGTATGTGATGAGTATTTATTGCCAAGTTCATTCTTTCATGCATGAATTTTCAGTTTGGGTGATCCCTCGTGTGATGGGGGAAAAGTGCTTCCTTTTGGTGCACTGAGAATGTCTTCACTCTTTCACCTACTTGCTCTTGAGTTTTTAAGGGTCAGGAATCATATTTAACCTTCATTTTCCATCTCACCTGGAATTTGAACAAATAATCAGTGATTTATAAGTTTGGGAAACTCTTATCCTAGTTTACTTCTAAACTCAGTGGAGAGACAGAGGAAGGCAGAGAGAGCTGCAATTCAGATCTCAGATGGACTGAGCAGTCCCTGGAAGCTGCCTCTCTCTTTCCCTGTGCTTGAGGAGTTTTGCATAATTACACTTCTAACTTTAACAGTAAGTGTTAACCTTAAATTATAAAGTAAAAAAAAAAAAGTGTATTAAGGGTAACGGGCCAGAAACACCAAATATTTGATGTACATATTAAAAAAGAAGTTACATATGAATGTAGATGTTTAGTTCTCTCACTTTTACCACCTTTCAAGGCAGGTTCTTACCTTCCTCTGGAGTCAGAGAGAATTGTATCATGCTAGGCCTCCAGGTAATGTTGCATTTGGACTTCGCTGGCATTAAGCCATAACTCATTTGGTATTTAATTATTTTTTTAAATTTTCAAAATATTCTATTTGACCAGCCTGCAGGAAAAATATCAGTAAATTAGAATATTCTTGAGATTACTTATGTCTTCTAGAGGGATTGGGTGCTGGCACACACAATTGTAGAGTTTCAGAAGCTTGTGTGAAAAACAAGCTCAAGTACAGAAGCGTAACAGCATCTGTGCTCCTGTGAAATTTAGGGTTCATGCAGTGCTTGACAAGAAAAAATATGTGCTGAGAATAATCCTTAATTCATGGCTCAAGGCTGAAGTTCAAACAGCATTTTCAGAGAGTGCAGACACAGATCACTGGACTCCTTAAGGATGTTCTTCCAGTTATCTTGGTTCATTGCCTTCTGGCTTTCAAATGCACGGGTGCTCAGAAGCCCATTTGAAGCTGGCACTGCTCCTCTGATGGCCACAGAGCTGTGCTGAATTACTCCTGCTGAGGGTCTGGCTGGTTAAATACTGCACAACCTGAATATGCAGACCATGGGAAAAGGGGAGAATAGAGGCCGAAGCTGCTGAAGAGCTAAAACAAATGCCAACAACTCTCTAATTACTAAAGTTGAAGAAGGAACTAATAACCTGCCAGGAAAACGTTATTCACAATTTGATATGCTAATCTGAAATCATAGCAGTCATTTTGCTTGCATGTAAAACTTGGTAACATGGCCATTGTAAATTTAAGCTTCCAGTTCTGAGAATAGCAGAATATTGCACCCCAAGCATGTCGATTGATGAGAATCCTCCTGCCTACACAACTGCTCAGACATCCCTGTGAGATGTACCTTACACATGGCTGCATGTTCCTGCTCTCCTCCCTCTGATAGAGCAACCAATATGTAAAAACTTGTAGAAAGGACCTGTTAGAGCAGAAAATTGTGACACTTATTTGTTAAGTGATTCAACCCTAGGAGGAAGAGTAAGCTTTTTAGCTTTCCTGTTCTCCCCATGGCACTCACTGGGTATTTTTCTTGCTAATGTTTCTGTATTGCTGTTACTATCCAGTTGGTAGGAACTTCTATTTGCATCAGACAGCAGATTTTTTATTTATAAAGCCAAGGATGCGTCCTTGTGCTTCAGGAAGAAGTTTATTGGGTGATTGACATTAAATGCCAATTTTATCAAAATATTGATTAGAAAAATTCTTAAGCTTCCATTGTATCATGTAGCTATATCTAATTGCAGCTTTATCCAACCAGTGCAATATGTTGCTTGCCAGACTAGAAAATGATGTATGAGCCATCTGGGCAATGGGCCCAACCCTGGGCAAGATTAGTGCTTCAATTAGCTGCTGATAGCATTCCATTAGAATATTGGTTTCAAAGAGCACTAAACAAGAATGTTGTGCTTTGATTTTCAGATTTAATTACTTCCATCAGGGCTATAAATGAACTCATTAGTCTTAGTGGCTCTAAAACCTAGAGACAATAGAATGTTATTGCTATTGTTCTTATGGTTTGTGCAAACACTACTTTCCAAACGCTATTAGGAACAGGGATCAACCTTCCCTCCCTTCCTAATGGGGCTGGTGGGCTGACCCTGTGGAGCTGCTCTGGAGTAAATCTGGTTCATAGTGGTGGTCTGTGGTTGGATCCAGGGCCTGCTCGTAAAATGTTACTGTGGATTAAACTCACACCTTGGCAGTACTTGGCTGCTTTTCTTTTCAAAGCTACCTTTGTGTTCTCTGATTCTTCCTCTTTCTCTCTACCTCATATTTTGTTTTATGGTTGGCCCAAACTTCCAAGAATTTTTGTGGCTTTTTCTTTCTTTCTTTCTTTTTTTTTTTTTTTTTTTGTTAATCCACTGTATCAGGATTTCATTACACCTTTTCCTCCAGTTTTGCTAAACCGTATCCCTTTTTGTTTAATTTTATTGTCTTTGCCTCTTCCTCTTGACCTAAGTGGGCAGTGTGCTGAGTTCCACAAACACAAGGTTTTTCTTTCAGTTTTGCTTGATTCTTGCCCTATTCCTTCCAAAATAGAAGGGTTAAAAATGAATGGAGAAGGGGGATGCAGATGCTGACAGTCAATTCTACTGTCTGGAATCCACTGAGCTGAGCAGAAACCTTTTCCCGAGCAACTCAGGCTGTCAGCATTGCTTTGGGCAAGGCCAGAAGCTCCCAAGGTCCTTCCAAACTAAATTGTACAATAATTGTGGAAGGAAAAGGGCAAAATGAACGGTCAGCTGTGGTAGGGAAGGGGCAATGGAGGACTACAAAATCAGAGCCTTGGTGTTTCTTGAAATTAAAAAACCCAATACAGTGTTGCTGTTAGTTCAGCAGCATATCACATTCTTTGTTAAAACCTTAAATTTTCCAGAGCTTTCTTTAATCTGAGGTGAATTTCACTTGGTAAAAGTCCTTTGGTTTTTTCTGGCTCCCTTCTTCTGGGGAGGAAGGATGCCATGTGTAAATAAAGGATATGATGCTCTGCACCACTGACTTTTATTAAATTAAAGCTGTAATCAGTACAGTATGTCTTAACCATAATATTAATGTGGTAAACCAGTAAATGTTCTCATGTTTAAAGCTTAACACCTGTTTTGTATTAGCATCTGGACAGTTATTTAATTTTTCATTTTAATAGAATATTCTTTGATGAAATACATAACTCAGTTGTAATTTTTAGCTCCCAACCCTGCATAAATCCCAGACTATGACTGAAAGAGCCTTAAATAAGGTTCTCCTAAATTTTGCCAGGCTGTTGTGCTAATGATAGGAGTTTAGGGAAGTGAATAAAAATGCTGAATCCTTTGACATCAATCAGAATTTTGCCCTTGATTTCCAGCAAGCACATCCTCTGCAGTCAGAGGAACAGTATAAGTTCATCCTTTCTGGGCTTCTGCTGGCCGCACATTCCTTCCCCTTCTCTCACTTTTGCTCTGCCCTGCAGTTTGCTAGGAATTTGCAGCGGGAATGCCAATGTCCATAGGGCTTGGAGACAAAATGAAGTAGGGGACAGCAGCTGTGGTAAATGGATCTGAGGAGTTGTGTGGGGCACAGAGGTGAGATGGTGGGGAGGAGGGCAGAAGGCAGGTTGGGCAGTGCATCAGCCTCCTCTCCAGTCTCAGTTGGGCCTAGTTAGGGACACAAGACAGCCCAGCAAGAGGGAAAGAAATTATCCCTGCCAAGTCTAGTTGAAGGCAAAGCCCGTAGTGGAGTCAGTTGCAGTTTGGATGTGTACTTGGGTGATTCTTTTTCTAAGTGCTTTCCATGCCGTTCTCAGTAGTTCTGGAGCCATCCTCAAGTGTTTAAAAATAGAACAGTCTCTCACACTCTTCCTGCTTTCTTGCATTTCCCATCTTCAGGGGAACAGTCTGATGGATGAGTTTGTTTTTCTGGATATGTTATGCTGAAGAGACAAGAAGAATGAGAGTGTGGAGTCTTCCTCCATGGTCACTGTTTTGTCTAGTCAACTTTCTGTTCTCTAGGGCCAGCTCTCATAAAAGCTAAACTACTTCTATTTTTAAGATTATTTGGACTAGAGAAAATCAGGCAGATTATACAGAGTTGTCAGAGTTCCTGTCAGCAGATGAAAGCAAGAACACTGTTGGCTTCTGGCAAGTGTTTCTGACTTGATCCTGTTTTGCTGCTGCTTTCCTGATGTGTCCTGCCCCAGTGGTGCTCCTGCAGTCAGACTTTAGAAGGTTCTCCTTTCCCACCATGAGCATGTCCTGGGACAAGCTGTGCAATGGAGAGTAAAGAATGACCACACTGGGGTGCCAGGAGGGACTTGGCTTCCTCATGGGCCCAAGCCTGATGTGTTCTTGCAGCTGATACTCACAGCAAATTTCATATCTAGCCCATACCAGGCAGAAGGGAGATGTGCTACCAGTGTGTAAGGTGTGATCTCACAATGCAAATAACCGAAGTCCTGTGCTTTGGTTGTCCTAACATTAACAGTAGCATTAGGACAGGTCTCCTTCCCATCACTCTGCTCAGCTTGGCTGCTAATCTTGGCCTTGAAGGTTGACACAAATTTAACCTTGTGAATGAATTAGCAGAGCTCCTGTGTAACTCATCAAAGACCTCAGATTTAGTGTTACCAGCCATAGGTTTGGGCATGTTAGCCTAAAACTCCTGTAATAAATTCAAAAGAACCCAAACTACTGAGTTGTGACTTTTGATATACGGATTATCCAAACACTGCTTGCTTTTAGTTTGTCACAAATCATGTGAGACTGAGGAATAAACAGCAGATGTTGAAAATGAAAGATGTTTCCTCAGCAGTCTGTTGCCTCCAGCCGTTGTGCTGCTGCTCCTGGTCACGTTCAGCCGGAGAGCCGGGCTGTGCCTCAGCTCCGGCTGATGTTGCGACTCCAAGACCTCTCCAGCAAAATCACTCAAGAGCTCCTGTTTCATAATGACAATACAACAGTGGTTTATTTGAAGGCTGAGCCAACTTTGTATCAAAGCCAAGTATGTTGGGCTTGGCACCATGAGCTTGCACTGGAGCCAAGCAGCTGGAGCAGACTGTACGTGTATTTAAAAAGAACAAAACCAGAGAGACTCTTAAGTTATCTCCTCTAAGAGGTCAGTCAGAGTGGCAGATTGCAGTGCCAGGTTTTGCATCAGGCTTTCTCTCGTCTATCCCTGCATAACTACAGACCCAACTCCCAGGCTGAGGCTGGGATTAGCCTCTGGCTTCCCACCTCTTCTGGCCTTCTTGTTGCATTCTGTTAATTGCAGGAATTGCAGCCTTGTAAAGTGTTAATAATTTGCCCCTGTATCCACCTTTTTTCTTCTTGATGCCAGGTCCAGTTGATGTTCTTTGCAATCCACACCACCATAACTAAAAGCACTCTAGGATTTTCTGCATGGACTTGTCTCAAAGCTGAGTCCATCTGAGCATTAAGTGTCTGAACCATGGACTGAGAATGAGAAGGAGTCACACTGGATCACAAGATATTTTGAACTCAAAGGACACTTTTTCCTGTCTAGTTAACAATTTTACCCGTGAATTTTACCATGTGTGCTCATAGCTCACCACAAATGAGAAATCTGCAAACCCATTTTCAAAGCACTTTCTGTTTTTCAAGTAGCAGTTTTTCAGTAAAATGGTTGGTAAATTGTTTTCTCTCGCATCTTTACTGCTACAACAAAAACGTTTTAGCTTTAAGTCTCCTATTTTTGAGGGGAGGGTTTGTTTGCTTGTTTGTGCTCCTACCCATTAGCTTGAATCAAGGAAATAAATTAGATAAATGTGTTTGACCTGCAAACAACTGCATGAAAAAAGGGTAAAGCCTGTTTTACTGAAGTAAATCTTGAAGAGATTCTGGTGGCGAGGTAAATTGTCACATCCAGTGGTCATTCGTAATCATGCTTCAACATATGTGTCTACTGAAACTGCCCCTGGTTTTGTTCAAAATGTCTTGGGGAAGTGCTCAGCTCCTGTGTCATTCCTCACCCTGAATTCTTACAGGAATTGAGGTGTAACCCAGTTAAAGGTAATTACCTCTAACCAGTTTCTGTGGTCTCTGAATTGCCTGTGAGATTCACAGCCCTTGAAATGAGAAATCTGAGACCTTTGCACAAGATGTTTGTTTAAGACTCTTTATAAATGAGGAAATGTGATTGAGTTGGAGTCCAGTGAAGGTGGGCTGATTTCAGTGGCAGTGCATTAATTTTGCATCGAATGAAGGCTTCACTCCATGCTGCTGGAGGAAAGTCATATCCACTACAGCAGACATGGAATGAGTGACTCGGCCTCAGTCTTGTTAGGCCCTAACCTGGGGCTCTTTGCCATTTCTGCAGACATGATATGGAGACAAGGAGGAGAAACAGTGGTGGCTGAAGACATTTATGCATGGGAGAGATGGATAAGTTGGGTTGAGTCCTGCCCTTTTCACACGGGTTTCACTCATCTTTCCAGGTTCGCCAGTGTGCCAGGGAGGGAGACCCTTGCTGCACTGGTTGCACAGGAAAGCATCAGTAGTGCCAGTCGAGCTGTGGGGGCATGGACACACGGTTCAGGCTGATGGCACAGGGACACAGCCTGCATTTTTAGGCAAAAGCAGATGGTTACTGTGAAAGAAGCAAATTATTGCTGGGATTTTGGCTGGGCATTACTCTGTGTTAATAGGTGGAAGTTCACAGGGAACAGGGAAATCTCTGTTTCAGACCTCTTGGTCAGGGCTCCTTGGCCAAGTCCTTTCTCAGGCACAGCTGGACACTTCAGCATGAGCAGCAGAATTAGAACTTTTGTTTCCTGAGTTACTCCCCAGCATCATCAGGAGCAGTTTCTGTGTGGCTGCAGGTGTTCATCTTACTAGGAATGTTTGCACTGGCTGGTGCAGAGCAGAGCTGCTGGGGCTCCAGGCTACACAGGGCATGTGTCTGCCCTTGTATCTGAGGGAGGAATGCAGGATGGGTTTGGGGAGCACTTTATGGGGGTTATCCCTGGTGTTTGTAAAGTCTGAGCTGTTGGACTAATCCTGTGCAATCCTTGATTTTTTCCCTGGCACTCCTGTTCAAACTGGGTACAGTGGCCGTTTGTATCAGCTCAGTTTTTTTTTTCACACCAGTAGATCATCTGGAGATGAATTATCTATAAAGATCCAGCTCTGAGCCTGAGTGAATGGCTGAACCTGCATCTCTCACTGTTCTCATCTTGAAGCACAGTCTTAAGATTGTTACTTTGGGAGATAAATGGAAATGTCACCAGCCTTGGCTACAGTATTTAGGAGGTGAAATACCCTTTCAGGGTTCCTTATTCTGGCAACAGTAGGCTTTTAACGATCACGTAAACCAGCATGGGAAAATAGGGGAAGAATGTGTGTATAGTGGGTGTTAGGCCTATTATCTAAATATAGGCAGCATTGTGTGCATTATCTCTGTTTGTTTAGCCAAAGTAAGATGGGCATTAACATTCTGTTTCAGTCTTAATTAGTGGTTGATAAAAGCACAAGGTGATACTTAACAGTCTTGACAGTGTAATTTATCTAAAATTTCCTAATAATATGGTTACAGCAGTGTTGGAAGGGCCGATTTAATGACTTTCACACACTTAAGGTTTGATACCAACAATGTCTAATATGTTGGTTGCTTAGGAGACACAATCAAACAAAGCTGAGCACATTTATTTCTCCCCTTTTCTACTGCATAGAGGATTCTCTTACTGCAGTATTTTTCTCTATTAAATGCCTAAGCTTTAGGTGTTTATATGAATGAAAAAAACCCCAACAACCTAACAATCCAGATCCCCTATTAAATCAGCAGATGGCTCCTAGAGCCAAATTAGGGACCTGTGATAGAACAATAAAAGCTCAGCTTTAGACAGTGCACATGTTCAGAGTTGGCAGTGTTAAATGAGACCTCCACACAATCTGCTCTGAGAAATAGCCTTGCTGGCATTGACCTCTTCCTTTGTATAATTCAACACTGTGTCATCAATTGCAATTGCACAGACGTCTCTGCAATTTAGCAGGCCTTGTATGGACTGACTTTCCCAATATTTGTTTAAGATGAACTGTATAAACTTGTTATTAGTAGTCTGCCAGAGTAAGGAAGATAACAGTGTTTGCATTAGGCTACATAAAACACAGCACCTGGGCAAGGTGCACTGAGCATGTTCCCAGCAAATGTTCTTGTTTCAGGGTCTGCTGCTGATCCTGATGAAGGCACAAGTGAACCTTCTGCAGCTGATGTCAGGGCAAGATCATGTCTTTTCTAGTTTGGCCAGAGGTTCTGGCCATGTATGGCTTAGTTATTAAATGTACTAATTTTTTAAAAAGTGTCTGAATTCACCTGAGAAATGCAGACGCCAGAACAAGGCTGTAGTGGAGTCTGATTGACCTCATCTTGGTTCTGTGTCTGTACAGTCCTACTGATTTCATCACATCTTAGTCCTGCTTTTCAGTGGCTTATATGATACAGGGACACAGCCCTTTTGGAGTGTGTTCTCAGGCATATTGCTGACTCCCAGTTTTGTCTCCCTGTGCTGCCATCTCCCCACCTGCAGCATCAGAACAGTCTCAGCTTGCTCTGGGAAATACTCTGACGTATATAAATAATGTCTCTGGAAAGGTGTTTCTCAGCCAAAAGCTTGCCCTGTGCGGGAATCCCCTTCTCAGAAAGTAGCTGGAGTAAAGTGGATGTTGGATGGAGCCGCTAATATGGGTAACTGGAGCTTCCAATCAGAGGTTGGGGAAAGAACAAAAGAACCCAGACACCTAAAAATACAGAAGGCTTTTTTCAGCAATGAAATTAATTTTTACTGCTTGATTATTCATTGTTATTATTGACCAAGATTGTTAAGATTGACCAAGGAAATCAAAGTCCTTAGTAATCCATCAGTAGATTTCTTTGCCTTCCCTCTGTCCTTCCAAGGGTACGGTAACAACTGACAAATACAAGTCGCAGAAATGATTTGTACCAAACAGTTGTTTTTCCAGCTGCTCTTTCACAATTCCAGACACAGGGAAGGCGAAGTGCCCCTGTCCATCACTGCACCATGCAGGAGATCCATCCTGCCCACGGCCCAGACAGCGGCACCCTGAGCACTGGGAGCTCTGTCCTCTGGGTCCCCCCATTCACCCCCACCTTTCTCACAGATGTCTGTGCTCATCAGCTCACAGCATGCACTGAAATATGGTGTGGGTTCCTGGTATCTGCCCTGGGGCTCCAGGGCAGCTGTAAACAGGGATCACTGCAGCTCGGAGCTCCAGGGTAGAATTATTTGCTGAACTCTCAAATTGTCTCAGAGTTTCCAAACCAATTCTTAGCTTAAGGGAGGGGAAAAAACACTCCCACTATTAAAATCATTGTTTGATACAATTGATGAGAACGAAACATCTGCTTTTTCCCTCCTACACAGAAAGCCTGGGATAGGGAGGAGTAAGGGAAAAGCCCTGGAATAGCAAGGCTGATGTTTGCAAATATGTAGGCACTATTTCATTTTTCATTGAGTTTATCTTTCCTTTCCCTGCTCTCTCCTCCTCCCCACAGTATCTCTGCATTGATTTTTCACTCTGCCTGTTTATAAATATTTATAAAACATTTAGGGAGCCTAGGGAAGAAAAGGTCTCCAAGTACTTAGTGGAGGAAGAACTTAAACACTGGGCTGCTCTATTCTTGCTGACACTGGGCAGTATTTCATGCCAGTCAGAATCCTGCTCCTCAGATATAGTGCTGCTTGGGTGGGGATGGCTAAACAAGGGAAAATCTTAGTGCAGCCACTGCAGAGAGCAGGAGGACTTGGAACAGCACTGCCATTTATAGCTTGAGCAACAGATGATAAAGAAAACAAGCACACATTATTCCACATTTACTGTTTGCTTCAGGCAACGAACTTTATTTTGACATGAAATACTAAATGACCTTCTTGTCTTCCCACTCACTAAGTGAAGTCTGGATCAAATAGGGATGGAGATGCTATCAGGCCAATAAATACATTCATTGGTACTGTTGTGCTGTTCATTAGAGAAATGAAAGAGATTAGGATCTTCATTTAAGTCATAGGAAAGACACAGGAACTCATCTCCCAGGCGTCCCGATGTTTCTGATATCTGGAGTGTTATAAGCTCTGCTGCAGTCCTACCTTCACAGAAGCATTTCCCTTTCTGCTACATTGTTGTGTATTGCTAATTCCCCATCCACTTGGCAACCTTACAGCACCCTTGTCCTTAAAGAGAACTGCATATACAAACATGGAAATCACCTCTGCCTGGCACAGGTGCAAGAGGTTCCACAAAGTGCTGGAGGAGCCTTGGGCGCATCTGTTGTGCATCAGACACTAATTTTAAAATATGCATTTAGCATTGTTGAAGGGTAAAACATTCACTGCTTAAAAAGGGCTGAGGAATGAAGGAAACCATGAAAAGATAGTTTTTAAATTTGACATCCTTCTTTGTCTCTCATCATCCTTCTTAAACATGTCAAATTGAGCAGCTTTGAAAACACTGAGGCTTGGCTGGTGCTGCATTCCCCACCCCTTTTCACACAGCTTCATCCAATTCCACCTCCACTGGCTTAACAGCTAATTAGGGGCTCTTGCCTCTTTGCCATGCTTGATGCTTCTCCCCTGCGTTGCTGCTCTGGTATGTGCTTATCTGGGCCCTCTGGTTATGGATTTAGTGGGCTAGGAATCAGGAAAACATCTAGACAATTATGTTGGAGTTCAGTGGAGTAGAGTGAAAAGCTGTGGGTGAGACAGTGTGAGTTCAAGTTTTTCCTGCTTCCCTAAGCCAGCATAGAGTGTGGTCCCTTGCACAGCATGACCAAAGCTGGCTAAGTTGTAATGTGAGAGGCAAAGCACCATCAGTGTGTTTTGAAACTTAGCCAGCGTGGTATTTCAAAAGGGTTGGGGGTGTCTTAACAAGGCATGAAACTACAATGAAGCCTATACCAATTTCCTTCTGTCGCTGTGTGTTGAATGTTCATTTTTTTAATTCTTGAGGGTTTAACTTTAGCCAAGTGTTGTTTGTCTAACTTCTGTGATCCCTCTGCTTGAATGTTGCAAAGTCCCAGTCTTTAGAGCACTGTGTTTCATTGGAGGCTTGGATGCCAAAGGTGCTCAGATAATTACACTGCTCCAACTGGGAGGGTGACAGAGAAGCCATAACTTCTGAACCACAGTAGATGATTGTATGTCATGGATTTGCTCATAATTGTTCCATGGGGGAAGTTAGCAGAGTTAGTATATTTTATAAAGTAGTTTTCCAAAGGAGCCTCTGCTTCTTCTGCAGTAGAAATGTTTTGCATCAAGGTGTCAAAGATGTTCTGGCAGAAAAGTTTGGGAAGGAATGTTTGTTTTGACTTCTTGGTTTTGTTTGAGCTGGGGTTTTTTTCATGCTTTAGTAAAGTGGTTGCTTGTTTTTAAACAGAAATGTTTTGAAATTTCCATTCAGCAGAATGACTTGGGATTTTGAGGTTTTGCTCTAATTCAGAGTAGCAGAAGCCTTAGAAGTGTCAGGATACCCTGTAGGTTTAGAAATCCTCCACCACCAGGTAGGATATAACATTTTTTTGTGTAAACTTAATTTTTAATTGCTTCTGCTCTCACCTCTGTAGATCTTTAGCTTGGGCTTCAGTTGGGAGAATGTGTTTGCCAGTATGCCTATGGAAAAGGTCTTCTGAATTGGGAATTGCATGGATTTAGTTATTTATGCAGTTAAGAGTTCTGCTTGCAAAAGAACAAGTTTATTCAAATGCAACGCTCAAAGGATTTTGATAGGCTAGCAATGGGTTGAACTTTTTAAATCTATCTGATACTGAAGTATCTATTTGATACTTGTTTGGCTCTTAACAAAAGAGATTTAAGAGGTCTTACACCTGCAGCAGAAGAGGGGCCTGTGGGGTGTGAGCATCAGAAATGCTGATGGAGAAGGGAGTTATCTGATTTCTGTGGCATGAAGGACTTAATCTGAGATGGAGCAGCAGGGGTAGACATCATGTACCCAGACTGAGAGTTTGTACTTTAAATGGATGAGGTTGCCTCTCTTCCACACTAATATCTTGGAGAAGAGACATTGGCATGGACTGAACCTGGTGGAGGTTACATTCAGTTTAATGCATTTTCCTGGACTGCACTACTGTTTTTTTCGTAGCAGCTGTCACTGTGGAGAAGTCTTGCTTTTCATGCCAGAAATTACGAATGTTGGTGTTCCAGTGGGTGGGATTGGGAAAGCCCTACTAGCAAGAGGCAAAGAAGGTGATGCTGTCCCAGGCCACCGGCTTTTTTCAAGTGCTGCTTGTCCCAAATGGCAGGCCAGGGCCCCTCTGAGATCCCAGGTGTTCCTTAGACTTTCATATTTTTACTGTATTTTGATAAACCGATAAAGCTCAGAATTATTTTGATTTAGACAGTGCACAACTTGAAAACACCTAGACTTACACAGTCAATAAACCAAAACTGTCTCTTCAGCACTGCACTGACAAGGCTCAGAAAGAGACACATAGAGAACCTCTCCACTAATATTAAACTGATTTGGCCATTTTTATTCTATAAAGGAGGCTGGTTATGAGATTTAAAAAGACTCATATATCATGCTGCCTCATTAATTTTCCATTTGGGCTCAGCTGTCAGAGGATGCCATATTAAACTGCTGCCTGGAGTAGTCTTCAGTGGCAGAGAAATGATGTTTGATACCCTTTGCATTTCACACAGTCTGTATAAAAGGTCTCCTTGATTTGCCATCCCTATTATTTTCTGTCAGAGAGCCCTGCATGGCCTCTCCAAAATAATATCACCTCTCCAAAACCCTGAAGGTCTATTTGTGGTTTCCATGGTGACAAAATGACCCATAATATTCTTTGACTACTTCTGTAAATGAAGGACACAACTGAGCCTTTGAAGAATAATAGATTTTTTTCTTTTTCTTAAGAAAAGATGTACTTGTGAGCTCAAAGAGGGAAGGGGGAAAGGATGAAAAAGATATTAAGGGAAGAGATTTGGCGTGTAACTCAAAGGACTTGCTGCAAGTGCAGCAGACAGCACTTGTTGAAAAATAGACCTTGAGCCATCTGGTACCAAAACAGGAGTGGGATATAGCCCTTGTGATGACTGAGATGAAGGAGCTTTTGCTGTAACTCATTTTTACCATAGCTGTGCTACTTAATTCTGAATTCAGAGACATGCAGGGCCAGGCGATGCAGGTGCAAGTGTGTGGTTAAAACATTTTCTTCCAGGAACTGTCAAAACCTTCTCTGTGCTGCGTGGGAGGGAGGATGGGATTTTCCAGCAGAGCTGGCCTGGGGGAGAAGTGGGTGGGAAGGAAGAAGTGAGGCTTTTCTCAGGGTATTTGTAGAGTTTGTGGAAAAGCCAAGTTTCCAGTTATAGCACTATTAATGACTTGCCCTCACTGCAGAGCCTGTGCTGGGTGTGCTGAGAGAAGGTGCTGAGCAGAGTGTGAGCTGTCAGAGCTGCTGCTCCTAATCTGCTGCTCCCTCCCACCACTGTGGGACTGTCCAGGCTGTTTTGCCTGCAGCCTCTCTAGGGTGGCAAGCATCTCTTACTGCTTGATGAACTGTAAGGCCCATGTCTGTTGTCTGCTTTGCATAAAACCAGTAAGATATCTCTAACCTCCTTAGTCCTGTGAAAGCTGCTACCTCAGGAGCATTCACAGCACACTGTGAAAACAGGCTTTTAAACAAAACCACATCTTGCAGGTGAAGAAGCTGAGACATAAAGCAGGTAACTGAGCTCAGCAGAGCATTGCAGAATGTTGGGGAGGAGTGTTCCCAGCCTGCCAGTGATGCTGTCCATGATGGTAAACTGCTGATTTCATGGTGTGCAGGGTCAGAACTAGTGCTCTGGATCTGGCTGAGTAGACATTAGGTCAGACATTTGGAGAAAGGATGGTTAGAATGCCCCAGAATAATAACTGTGAGATACCTGGATTGCAGGAGCAAGGTCTTCCAGGTGGTTCAGGTTAGCCTGGGTAGGTAGGTAAAATCTCAACAGCTGAATTATCTGAACGTTGAGGGGGCTGCACTGCAGAGCAGAAAAACTCAGGTGGTTCCCAGGAATCTGTCAGTAATTCCTGCTGGAGTTATCCAGCTTTTCTTGTGGTGTTTTCTTTTGAGTGTATTCTAGCACTTTACCTCCCAGTTCTGGAAGAAACAGAGAAGTACAAAGATGACTAAAACTTGATTCCAGAGTGTCCTGGTGGTTTGCAGATGTCCCTGAAATGACTTTAACAGCTCTTCCCACCTCTGAGTATGCTAGTGCTGCAGTGGGGAACCAAAGTCTGGTGTAATTAGTTACTCACTATTTACCCTCCATTTTGGTGGTGTGTTTTTTTTAGCTTGGTGTGGGTTTTTTGCCTAAAAATAAATTAATGACATTAAAACAAACAAACAAAAACATTTGCATGACTGGCTGCTTGCTTAATGTAGGACTGCAATTGAGGCAACTTAAGTAATATAAACAGAGGAAGAAATGAGGGCAAGATTAAGCCAAAACCCAGTATAAAACCACATTTACCACCAACCTTGACAATCTGAGGCAAAATCTTGCTTGGTTCCTCTGTTCCTCACATGTGCATGCCTTTGGCAAGGATGATTAAAGTCTGTGCTGCTTCCTCTCTAATGTGAACAAAGCCCTTCAGAGCCCTATTCTAGTTTCCTCTTAGCATCGTGTTTAGCTTCCTTTGGGACTGACCTTTTACTGCCCACAGCCCACCTCCATCCTGTCAGAGGGCCTGCAGAGAGTTACTAAGTTAAACATCATAAATCCCACTGTAAATGATTACACAGAGCTTTTCACTAACAATCTTCTGTGGGGATATCAAGCTTGATAGAAGCATAAATCATTTAAAGAACATCTGCCTAATGAGGGGTAACCTGGAACTGCTTCCCTGAGCCTGAGTGTACCAAGGGAAAAAAAGAAATTGTAGGCAATTGCCCATTTTAGCTGGTGCCTGCTGGATGCAAGTTGATTTCTATTGTCACAACTGGCTTTGCTGGACACATTGGACTCACCCATATTCCCTGACAGTGACATTTGCTTTGCCTGCAGTCCATAGCACCAAGAATGAGGGATGTAAGCTAAGTTTAGTGTGTGTGAAAGAAAGACTAATAAGTGTCTAGACAAAAAGTTCTGCAGAGGCAGATGAGTCAGAAGAGGAAATCCAACCAGGTGGTTTAGAGGCAAGCTGAGCAAAGATGTGCTGTGGGCTAGGAGCTCTGGTTTATGAGATGGCAACAGAACTGGGGAGGCTGAGAACAGGAGCCGTGGTTTAGGAGGTGGGTAGAGAATGTACCTGAACTTACCTGATCGGGCATTTGCTTGAAATGTGGCTGGACATGTAGCATCTGTTATAGGAATATAGGAGGGTGCTGAATGCAGGAATCATCATCAGTGCAAGGGTTGAATTTTTCAGGGGAAGCACAAGGTGAATTTGAAAGGAAGGAATCTAATAAAGTTAAGAATCACAGCATGAATAGTAGATAAGGAAATTGCTGATAAATACAAGGATTGAGTTTCCAAGAGAGCATTCCTTAGGACCTGTCAGCTGCAAATCGGGACTAACAAGTCTGTTTACAGATAATCCTGCAGGCAGAGAACAACCTTGGCACTTGAGAAGTCCTTTCTGTCTGTTCATTAGGTGTGATGGAAAGAGTTTGAGTTTCCTGTTGTCAGTCACAGTTAAGCCAACCTGTGACTTTGACCATCTGAAAGATACTCGACTGTCAAACTGATGATGGAAAGATTAGTGGATGAGGAGTAGCAAATGGAAGCTTTTCCATTTAAAATCACTGGATCATCGGGAAAGCTGTAAATAAGCAGCAGCAGTAACCTTGGAATGCAATTGAATCACTCCTGCCATGCAGGTTTGACTGCCAGATGCTCATGGCAAGTCTTCACAGCACTGTTTAAAGCTGCTGCTCCCTGATGATAGATTTAACAGAGATGACTAGAAGGAGCAGGATAATTTTTTAAAACTAAAGTTCTTGTCACACAGAACTGGCCATGAGATCTTAGGAAAACCCATTGCCTCTCTGCATTAATAAACTTGCTGTGTGTGTAAATTGTCCATCGTCTTATATTGCAGAGATGGTCCCTTGGATCTTCCTACTGTGATTAGAACTGAGACAGGGAGGTCATGAATAGTTCAGTCTTTTCCATGTGCTGTTGAGGATGAAGTCAATAGGAAGTAAATATTATTGACTGCTGTTTTCATTCAAAAATCAAGACTCATTGAGGTGAATCTGAGGTCAATAGAAGCTCTCAAGGGGGAGGAGACCAATAAATCATGACACTGAATAAAACAATATTTGTAATGCAGCTAATTTTGGATATTGAACATTATTTGATAGAGTGGGGTTTTTTTGCGTGGTGGGTTTTTTGGGGTTTTGATGCTTTTTAATTGTCCTGTTAACTGTATTGGTAGGTTTTACAATTTAAAAAGACTTCTAATCCTTACTCCAGTTATATATTCTGTAACTACAGTGGATTCAATTTCTTTATAAAGAAATTGTAGAGTAATCCAAGTTGGAAGGGAACTTTGGAGTTTTTCTGGTCCAATCTCTGCTCGGGCCATGGCCAACTTTCAATTAAAACTCAGTATTTCTTCTGTTTTGTGATGATCCTAACCATGGGCACTTAACACCAGTATTCTCCCAAGGAGCTTTCTCATCTCTCCTTAGGCCTTGCACCAAGCAACCAAGACAACATGTGTGAGTAAAGAACAACTTTTAAATAAATGAATCTGCTTTTGATTCATCATTATATTTTAGCTTTGTAGTCTGAATGAACATGTGTAAACAGAACAACACTGAGGTTCAATAACTTCTGAAGGAAATATGTGAAGACAAAATTTGTTGTATATTTGTTCTGTGCTTTAAGGCAACTGAAATCAACTGCTTGGTAGTGTGAGACTGTGGAGTACCTTAGTGTCATAAAACAAATGAGGAAATGTCATGCAGTATGTTAATGTAGCAATGGGCTGTCCAGCTTCCTGCTGGAAGGTGGAGCATTTAGCCCTGTCTTTGGGGACAATATAAATCTACACTTTTGATGTTTGCTGAGGATTTGAGGTGGTTTGAGGAAGTCTTATATTCCAGAAATGCTAGGGACTCTTCAAAAATCAGCCACCTAAACGTGTTGCAAGTGAGGCAAGCCACTAGTCTATAGTCACTAGACTATAAAATGTTGACCACTCTTACATTAAAGGTAACTTCTTATGCATCTTCATGAAAGGGGCTAAGGACATGGCTGTAAATCACCAGTTGCCATAGGGATTTCCAGCTAGATCTGGCTTGGATAGTAAAAGCAGAGTAACTGAACTTCCACAAAGTTCAGGTAGTAGGGCTAATTAGTCTTGAGTGATATACTTACCTGGGTGGAGTTCTTTCTCTACTTGAACCTTACCTGGGTTCTCTTTAAGGCATTGCTTTGTGCCATGTAAGCATATGCAAGTAGGACATGTACACAGGAGATAAAATTTATTTTGGGGAAGGCACAAGCAGAGATAGAGGGGAAAGTGGTTAAACTACAATCCTTGGCAAATATAAATCTTTTATTGCATCTTTAGTTGAATCAGACAGTATGAGTTAGACAGTATTCTCATTAATGATTTGACAATTTTTTTGGACAGGGTTTCTTTTTCCCTGCATGTGTGTTCATGGCCTTAATTGATGTGGCTGCATCCTGCAGTTGGGAGCTGTGTCCTTTCTCTCAGCCCAAAGCAAGGCAATATGATGAGATTGTCGGCTGGTCTAAATAGCCTATACTCCACAGAAGTCAGTGGAGTTATGCCAGGTTATACCAGCTGAGAATGTGACCAACATTTTTATGGAATCAGATTTCTAGCTGTTGCTATGCTCTTAAATTCCTGAGCTGAAGCCAGCCCCTGTGATAGCTGTACGGTAGGATTTTCAGAAGTATCCAGCCTTGGCCTTACTCTATTCCCTTGGCCATAGAGGGATATTGTTGTGTTACTGCATCCAGCACCAGAATCTAATGGGTTGGATTCAATTAGACTGTTGCTGAAATGCTGAGGATCTGGTCCTCCACTGAAGCATATTGTCTTCAATACACAGAAATCAGCAAGGCTGGGCTTGTTCACAGCTGCCTGAGGATCAGGCCTTGAGTCTGCCGCATGTTGTATTCACAAAAACAGGTTGACAAGCGATAGGGAAAGCTACCTCCTTTATGTCAGCGGTGCATTTCCTTCCCTACCTGTAGATGTTTGGGTTTGGCTTCCCCTGAGATGACTGTTGTGAAGCAGCAAGTGTAAGAGTAAGCATTGCCTTCTGGGTTCTCTCTCAAAGGCCTGGAAGATGTTTGCATGCCCTGCCACGTGCTGTTGGAGCTCCTGGGCGTGCATGGATTGGCCTGTGGGCACACAGTAGCCATTCAGCCCTTTACTAGCAAGTAGCATTTCAGCCTTTCTGTAGATGGTCAATGGCCCACTGTAGCCCTGTGCCCATGTGGAAGAAAAAGGGCAGGCTGCCTCTGTGGCTCAGAGCCGCTCAAACCACACATTGCATTTCTAGGGGTGCAGACCTGGTTCTGTTTCTTTTGGCTTTCTTTCAGCCAGGGGTTGTTTAGGGTGTGGATATGTTATTACCAGTCACTCAAAGCAGGAAGATGGAAGAAAGGGCAGCCTTTGGTTGGTTCTTGCTGAGGCATTTTGCCACAGGATTGCCAACTCCAGCAGGGATTTCGGAGGAGGAAATCATTATCTGCACACTTTTTCCTCAAATCTACCTCCTACTCTAACATGCAGAGAGCATCTAAAAGTAGCTGCCAGAGCAGCTGCTGTGCCAAGTACAGCATTCCTTAGTGGGGCCATCCTCCAAGAGCAAGCTTCAGCTTGTGATGGGAATTAAGGTCAGAGATAAGGTGGCTGTGTTGACTGACTTGCCACTATTCTTCCAGCTGGCTAAATGGAAGTGCCTTCCTTGCCAGCTTCTGCATAACTCTTGTCTTTCCTCTTACCCGAAGCATGACGTGGCTTTTACTTTTTCCCCCACCATGTTCTTATCTGCTGTGGCTTGGAGAGCTGGAGGTGCCAATGCAGCTCTGCCTTTGGCTCGATGCCATCAGCTCTGGCTGACAGAGGGTGGCAGCTCGCCAGCCCTGTCATGCCTCTTGCAGCATGAAATCCGAGTGGGTAAATTCCAGCTACTTCAGTGGAAAAGGGAGCAGTTCTTATGCAACTGGGGAGGGCTGCTTGTGGCTGAAAGCACCACCAAGCTCCAAATAGTAAGTGGAAAACTTAGTATGCAGCTATATATAACACATACTGGTTCTTGTGATGTCCGGGAATTTGTGTTTGTAATTGGGAATCCCAGCATGCTTATCTGTGCATAAACCCTGCAATGCTCTGCTTCATGAGCTGTCCCTGTAGTGTTTTGCAGGTTGAAGTTTGTGCTAATTTAAATTTTGTGAATGCTGGAGTTTCCAGTGTTTCAGATTAAGGAGTAATACTTCCTGAAGTCTTTAGCATGGCTGAAGATTTTTCGTTGGTTTTATATTGCCTAATTCTTTATGAACTGGGGCAATATAAGAAAACAGGGAAATCCTTGAGATAAAGAATACATTTAAGATGCTGTTTCTCTGCTGTAATTGCTAAGCCCTCTGACCTGGAATTGGATCTTGAAGTGAGTTAGATCTAGGGCACTGTTTCAATAAGTTTTTGCTTGAAGTGTTAGGTTTCTCACTCCAGCAGTTCAATTCATTTTAGGCTACAATTCACCCAGCTGTGTTCTGCCACTGTTTGAATCCATGGGACATGTGCTGCACGGCAGTTGTTTTGGGTTTGGGCCTTGCTCTGACTCCAGTAAGGCTCAGTAGATCTAGAATAGGGGCAGGATTCTCCTCCAAGGAAATAGATAACTGAAGACGGTATCACTGAGGGTTGTGAAGTCCCGAGTGAAACAAGAAAACTGAATAAAGAATGACCTTGCATCTTCTCTTCCAGGATGTGACTTAAGGGGCATCAAATGTAACAATCAGATGGCAGACCAGAATCAAAAAGGATATCCTTCCTCCCACAGTGCACTGACAGGCTGTGGCCTGCCCTGCCTTAGGGATTGTAAGTGTTGAGTTCTCATGTGTCTCAGAAAGCAACTGGATGAACTGAAGGAAGAAATGTCCATCAGTTTTGGCTACAGCACAAAGTCACAGTTCCTACAAAAGGGGCTTTGGAGACTGCTCTGATCATCTCAGCTAACTTCATCAGGTATCTGTCAGACCATTGAGAAACATTTCCAGTGCTAACCTACATATTGTACCAGCAACCCACCACTCCTGTTCCCTTTGCTGCCTGCATAAAGGACAAAGATAATGATTAAAAATAAATAAATAACCCAAGAACCCCCCACTGCTTTCCTCTCAGGTCATTCAAGCTTGAAATAAATCATCTTTCTATTTCTGAAGGCACAGAGATGACTTAAGCCAAATTGCATTCCGAGCCATTATCCTCACACTTATGCTGTCGTGTCTTGTGCTAACACTTTGTGAAATATTTATTTGCTCCTGGTCTCCCGCAGCTTAGCTGTGGATTCATGAGGCTCCCGTGTTATGTCTCTATTCTGTGCAGCTGCATTCTGTCAAGGAAGAGGAAAATGAAGGCTCCAGTCTGTGTTTTACATTACAACAATGTACTGCACATCACTGTAGGTAATACCATTCTACAGGTGGATGTTTTGTTTGCATGTGTCAGGCACGTGGGTTGTGTTAGAATAACTAAATGTACATGTGGTCACAGAGCCTTATTGTCTGATGATGAACAATTCTGTATTTGCTTCCCAAACCTGCCCTTGTGCTTGCTCTGCAGATCCCAGGTCACTTGCATGAAAGAGTTTGAGAAGAAATGGACATATCCTAAAAGACACCAACACACAATTTTAGTGGTTTAGAGATGTGGTAATTACAAATTTCAGATTGTGTCTGAATAAAGTGCTGAAAATACCTTTATCTCCTACTCTGTGGTCAGAGTCAACCCAGTAAATATCTGAAATGGCTTCCCCAGGCACAGTGCCAGTTTCCCTTCTGTCGTCTGGAGGGAAATGGGCTGTGGCAGTGCTCTCTGCAGCTCCGCTGTGGACTGCGGGCCTGGAAAGATGAAATCTGTCTGCTGGGCTTCCTTCCTCTTTCTTCCCCTTATCAGAAGCACTAGTGCAAGTATCTGTTTGAATCTCTGCAAGAAGTTAGGCTGTGTTGGCTCTGTTGGGGTCAGGGTAATGTCTGATTTCAGATGCTGAGGTGCAACTCTCACGCTTGACTGAGGCAGCAGAAGTCTGGTAGAGAGAAGCTTTCCTCTTGTTTCCAGCTCCCAGCTAAAATCTAGGCTAGTAGTGACTGGCTGTCATTTGTGTTGAATTGTCAGTGATTAGTATAAAATGTGCTAACAATTCTCAGTCCAGTTACGGATAAGGCTATCCATTCTGAGAACCACTGACAGAGCTGGCCCTTTGAGCAGAGCTGCCAGTGATTGAGCTAGTACTGACTATAAACTGCCTTCATCTTTAGAAATGGCGTCTAAAAATGTCAGGGTTGTACCACGTCAGTTTTGGTGCTGTAAAATCAAGCTTGCCTATCTGATGCCATCACTAAAATCCTTGCACTATCCAAATTCAGTTTTGGATAAGTATATTTTTATATATACACATGTGTGTGAGGAGAGAGCTGCTAAACTGCTGTTGCTGTTTCTTGGTGAATTACACCAACAGGCTCCTTCTGCTGTTAGCTTTAAGTGACATTTACTGTGTAAATGACACTGACATTCAAGCTGAGATGTTGGCTCTCACAGCAGCTTGCTGGTTCCTCCCAGGGTGCTCAGGAAAAGAGCCTGCAGCAAAGAGCTGCTACTGTGCAACAGGTGCTGCTGTGGCTGTTTTGGGAAGAGGGTGAATGAGTGGAGGCTTGTTCTCACTTCAGTGCTTTTTCCTTCCTTTTGTGTCTCCAGGAGACCTGGGGACACATTGATTTAATAGTTTTGTTTAGTTCAGCCAGTGAGCACTGTTCGTGTGTGCAGCACAGAACCAGGGATGTGCTGCCCTTATTTACGAAATGCCTTTTGCTAAACATGTTGCTAAGGTCGATGGGTTGTGTTTAAAGAATTGATCATTTGAGGAATGAGAGAACAGAATAGCACTACCAAAAATTGCTGTACAGTGTGTGCGCACTGGACCCCCTAAAGGATAAGAAATTTGTATTAGGTGATGCATAGCTTTGCTAGAAGAAATTGGGACTTACTTATTTTTCACCACAAGACAAGTTTTAAAAGCTGCAAGCTGAGCTTTTCAAAGGACAAGTGGGAGTTAGCTGCCTAATTCACATAGACTTTCGGGGAGATCTGATTGCTGAGCTGTTCTTTATGCCTTTCAGAAATCTCCCCTTAGTCCACATAATCTCTCTGTAACCCCTTTTTAATTAGCTTGTCTTTCTGGAAGAAGAGACCAAGAAGTCACATTCAAAGATTATTGCTCTATCTAGCAGCTGCTGGAATAGCTCAGTTAATGCTGCAAAATCTTATTGCAGGTCCAAGCAGCATGTCTGGTCTGCCTCCCCATTCTAATTTGGCTGAGGGATGTAAACTGCCCCCAAACTTGTTA